>CAJUYI010000665.1:91680-107163 GCA_910591695.1 Galerucella pusilla | reverse complement strand
CGTGTTAGTGTGGTAGCAGACCACACATAGAAGGTAAACACGTTACATATTGCATTGTTCCAGTGTGTAAATCAACGTTTATTAAAACTCCAGACAAAATATTTGTTACTTTACCTGGTGGCGCAGGCAAAAATACACTTAAAAGAAGGGTATAACTTTTGTTTGTGAAGACCATTTTAATGTAAGTACCTACTTCTATGCTGGTAATTTTTATTCTGGAATATTTTGAGGTTATGTACCTATATGTCTAGGAATCAACCATAAAAACATCATTTTCTTACGACCACACATCCAAATATGTTTGGTATATATTATATAAATAAAACATAGTTTAAATCTTACTTACGATAATGCTTTAACTCCTGTTATTTCCTCTGCATTAAAGCAGCTGTTTGACTTCATAAATTCAAGCAGCATAAATGAGTCTACTTTGGGCAAGTTATCAGTTTGTGCTTTTACAAAACCTTCGCTAGCCATATCTTTACTCACAAAATATGAAAGAATCGTCACTGAACACTGAACTAGTAAATAAACTATATTCTTCCAAAAGTTTCAAAATATCCTCGGAAATATCGAATATTTATGTCCACTTTCCACTTTACGTTGACTTTTAGAAATAAAAAAAAGCACACACAAACACGTAATGGTCTCAAACAAACATATAAATGATATTTTTACGACGATGAAGCAATTAATAATTGATTAAAATACAATATAAACAGACAACTACACATAACATTATGCAATACCGGCCATATTGACATAAGTCACACGAGATATGACATCACACGTATCATCGGTAGCGTTCGGAAATCCTTGGGTTGTGGTTGGAAAGTGCATTGAAATTTGAATTTTACTTGAAAAATTTGGGATTAATTTCCAATGGAAACTGGTTTATTTCCTATTATTAGTTATTTTTGATATCATATTTACTATTATAAATTAATATCCAAGCAAAATATGAAATATGCGCTTACTCTATTATATCTAATATAGTTATGGTAATTTTTTTTGTCAAGTATTATAACTTTTTATATACAATGAATATTTATTGATATACATGTGCACTTTTCAAAATATATTAATACATGTTAACTGTTTGCCTAGTATGAACGAAAATCTTGGATGGTTTGAAAATATCGCACCAACATCATTTCCTAATATTTTGTAATGGGACATCATGCATCTCGGTAAGAAGGGGTATTTTATTATAATAGTTCATTAAATTTACCATCACACAGAAGAATGTACCAGAAATATTGTTGAAGGCCAAATAGGAGTAAATACCTATATATATATATACATACATTAAGCATTCAGACTCGGGATAAATTCGTTAGGATCATGACTTTTATTATCAATAGCCCCTCTAGATTTGTTTATCTTCCTGATAAGCTTAAATTCCCTTGAGAGTTCTGTGATGGTTGGCGATAGCTGGTACTGATTACAGTTCACACTATGACCACACCACACTTTTATCATATTACGGCATTTTCGATAACTGGATTATTTCCTTAGGAGCCTGATAGTGAGTTTGGTAAGCCCCAGTCCATCCTTAATAAACTTAAATAGTTTTGCCATTGAATTTTGAGGGATAGAGATTGCTCAAAGATTATTTTCATTGAACATCAAATGGTATAACGCAGATATATCAGAATCCCCTGCATTTGTTAGTGTTTCCCAAATATTCCTGCAGCGTATGCAAAGAAATTAACATACATAAATAGAGAAGAAAGTTACGTTGGATATCCAATTCATGGAGTAGACCCTACTCAAAAAATTATCTGATCTACCCGACTAAATGCTTTTCCTTTAATGTCAGAATGATGAATTATTATGGGAGAAGAATTAATAAACGTTATCAGAAAAGGATTACGTAGGTTTGAAAAACCCTCAACTTGATAGGACTCCAAATATTTGGTTTAGTTTTTGGTTAGCAAATATTAATGAAATTGGAGATTTAAGTTACATGTATGGATTGAGCGTATAGGTTGCATTTTAAATTGAAAAAAATTATCTATTAAATTCAAAACTATAACTACAACGATAATGTAATAATAACCATTAGGTACCTGAGAGTTGTATATACCATTTTTTCTACAGCCGATAAATAATGGAGATGAATTTTACAAAAATCATCTGTAAGCTTGATTGAATGGAGACGACCACTGATCTCCATGCCTAAAACTACTGTATGATGTAATTATATATTTCAATTTTTTCATAATATCAATAATGTATTAAATTGGAAGGCTGCTTCATTGGTGTAATGCGGCATGACATACTATCGTCCTTGACTCAGTGAATAAAAACCCTTCACAGAGAGGCTCTTTGCTTGTGTCGTCCTGTTTCCAACGAATCCTAATAGTCCTAATGTTTGAGATCAGTACATTTGTGCCGAGCATTTTTCATGTTAGAATTAATATGTTGATTTCAAAACGCCGGGAAATTTGTTTAATACGACTCTGCACCATAATATTGTCTGGGCTCTGAACCACCATCATTATTAATTGATTGAAATATATTTGAAAGGATTTTATCTCTCAGTGGTCTTCCCCATTTAACAATAATATAATGATTTTTTATAGTGATGATGAAGTTAACGTGCAAAAATCGTAAACTTTCCTCAGATTTTTAGAATGTATAACTGGTAAATAATTGAAGCAGAACTTAAAGCAAAATTAGTTACAATTTTGTTCATGGAATGTAGGCAAACAAGAAAAAAGTTATAGAATCCAGTATTTTGTGAACAATTCAAGTATTTTTTGCAACTTCTCTTCAGTAACTCTCCAAATTTCTTGAATCGTCTGCGACTTGTACTTGACTATCAGCAGGGGAATTTTGAAAGTTTAATAAGATCCAATAATTGTTTTAAATGGAAATCCATTTCCTCGGTAATTGTTTCTCAAGTTTCTCGTTATTGTATTACGGTATGAATGAATTTTGCTGAAAATATTTAGTATAATACATCTTTTCAATACCTTGTGTGATTGTTTTTTCATTGAAAATAAAGTATAACGAGGATCGGTAGTAGTTTATTTGATATCTAACGTAGTTTGGGATAAAAAGGTTTGCAATGGAGCACTGAGCACTTGCTTCAATAATAACAAACTAATTTTCCTTCAAATCAACTAATTCACTAACACCCATAACGTTTTAATTTTCTTTTCCAGGTTTTCAACAAGCACCACTTTCATGCGAAAAAAACACTGAAAAATGGCAGCTCCTTCTTCATTAATGTCAGTATCAATTCACCAAAAAACAAAACGAATTCATTCAAACCGTAAGATGCACTCTCCCATCCTCAAGGCACTGAGAGAAATGAGCCAGGTGAACAGTGTACGTAATATTAATTTTCAGTAGAACACACAAGTAAGCTATACCGCCTTGTGAAATGTATATTGTACAGTAAAAATTGATCGACTTTGTCATCGTCAATGTACGCCAAATTAATTACAGTATTTTCGGAAACAACTTTATTTGCAAAAAAATCGCTTGTGCAAGTTACATTTTAATAAGACAATGGTACTATTCATTCACAGTGGTCAAACTAGAACACGGATAGTGCAGATTCAGCAAGTCTCGAGGATAATCAAAGTTTATAAATAGGATAAGAGAACAATTAATATTCACATAAATCATAGTAGTAACAAATATCTTTTCTTTTTACACTTAGAATATAAGTTTCATTGTATAAATATATTTAATATAATTTGTTTTTAAAAAAGCAAGTTTCGAATATTAAAATATAATTGGCGCAGTCAGTAGGATCGCGAAAGAGTCCTAGTAGTGGAAACTCGTCGTTTTTAAACGTTTATTCGCGATTTGAACTTTAATATACGGTGCAACTCGAAACTAAGTGAAAACCCAAGAAAAGAACTTTCCTGACGGACAGCAATTGCAGCTCAGCCTTCAGAGAAATAGAAAACATTCCTGGACGACAGCAGTTGAAGCTCCTCATCCAGAATCTAATACAGTATCTACAGTCTACTGGACATGAAGTTGATCATCGCCTTTTTTCTGTAAGTACTTACTTATGTCAGAATCCTTTGCTCATAATCCTTCAAGTGATATATCCGCAGAGTTTTTAGCAACCTTAATCTCTAATTTAAATTTAACTGATAATAGTTCCAATTCTACTATAATAAATAAAGAAAATCATAATACAATGGCAGTCCCACAATTTGATTTTAAGACGCTTTGTACTTTACCTCCTTTTAATGGAAAACCTAGTGAATTATATGATTTCATTATAGTAACTACAACTTTATTAAATCAATTTTACGATAGAACAGCCGGTAATGAAAATTGCATTCAAAATATGTTGTTATAACACGGTATAGTTTCAAAAATTATTGGCAAAGCCAAAGAAGTTATTTCAATTTATGGTTATAATGATTGGGATGATTTAAAAACAATTTTAATACAAAACTTTGGTGATCAAAGAGATGAAAACTCATTGACACGAGATTTAGTTAATCTAAGGCAAAATTTTAACGAATATCCGCAACAATTCTATCAGAGATGTCTAGAAATTTTGAATATAATAATGTAATTATATAGATCTTCATAATCATGATCCTAATATAATATTAAATAAAAAACAATTTTTTCAACAACAGGCTATAACTACTTTTGTCGCAGGTCTAAAAGAACCTTTAGGTTCAACAATTAGAGCTATGAGACCCCCTACTTTAGCTGTGACAAAACAGAACTACCTTACATTGTTATACAAAACCCCCCATTAAAACTCCTCATTGACACTGGTTCAACAAAATCATTCTTAAATCCTGATATTTGCTTTAAGCATTATGAAAATAATATTAAGCACGAACCATTTATAGTAAGTTCAGTTTTTCAAACTCATTCTCAAGAATATTCCAGTCAAATTCCATGTTTCAAAGAATTTAAAAATAATAAAAATTTGCAATTTGGACTTTTAAAATTCGATAAGATTTTGACGGTCTTATCGGCTTAGATAATCTTAAACTTTTAAAAGCACATATAGATTTTTCAAATTCAAAATTAATTACTGAAAATTCTATTTTACCTATCAAATATTACCAACCAGATAAAACTCAATTTTATTTCATTCAATTAGACCCTCATTCAATAAATCCAATTCGTGTTCCCGTAAAAGAAAATGAAGGTACAATATTTTTACCTAATCAAAAAATTAATAATGCATATTTAAGAGAAACCCTAACCGAAGCACATAAAGGTATGGCTTGGGTTGAATTAATTAATGACAGTAACGAAACAATTTCAATGACTTTAACTAATCCTTTGAAAAGCAACTCCATAAACTTAAAAGAATATCATCTATATACAGCTGACGTTATACCAATATACCATTATATATATACCGTTATACCATGATGCAGACGAACAAATAGACATTAAAAACCTCATTAGAACTGATAACATGAATTTAGAAGGAAAAGAAAAAATAACACAATTATGTAGAAAATTTTCAGACATATTTCATAGACCAGATACACCCTTGACATTTACAAATCAAATAAAACACCAAATACGAACTACTGACGAAATAGCAGTATATACAAAGTCATATAGATAACCCCACGTACATAAAGAAGAAGTACAGAGACAAATTGGATCAATGTTAGACCAAGGTATAATAAGACCTAGTCAATCACCCTGGTCATCACCAATTTGGATAGTACCCAAAAAACCAGACGCCTCAGGTAAAATTGAATGGAGAATTGTAGTCGATTATAGAAAAATAAATGAAAAAACGATAGACGATAAATACCCCATTCCAAATATATCTGATTTACTTGACAAATTAGGCAGATATCAATACTTCACGACACTTGACCTAGCCAGCGGGTTTCATCAGATTGAAATGGCCGAAGAAGACATTCCTAAAACGGCATTTTCAGTAGAACATGGTCACTATGAACATTTCCGAATGCCGTTCGGTTTAAAAAACAGCCCATCCACATTTCAGAGAGTGATGGATACTATTTTAAGAGGACTACAAGGAAATATATGCCTCGTATATATGGACGACATAATAATATACTCCACTTCGTTACAAGAACACCTAGTCAATTTAACAAAAGTTTTTCAAAGACTTCGAGATTCAAACTTGAAGATACAATTAGACAAATCAGAATTTTTGAAAAAAGAAGTAGCCTTCCTTGGACACATAATAACCCCCGACGGAATAAGACCAAACCCTGACAAAATTACAGCAATAAAAAATTATCCTATACCAAAGACAACTAAAGAAATAAAAGGATTTTTAGGACTCCTCGGTTATTATAGAAAATTTATTAAAGATTTTGCACGTATTACAAAACCATTAACTGTTTGTTTGAAAAAGAATGCAAAAATTGAACACACTTCTAAATTTATCGAATGTTTTGAAACTTGTAAAAATCTTCTAATTAATGAACCATTATTACAATACCCAGATTTTGAAAAAACTTTTAATTAACAACTGACGCAAGTAATTTTGCAATTGGTGCAATACTTTCCCAAGGACCCATAGGTAATGATAAACCCATTGCATTTGCTTCTAGAACATTAAATGATTCAGAACAAAATAACTCTACTATAGAAAAAGAAATGTTAGCTATAGTATGGGCAGTAAAATATTTTAGACCTTATTTATTTGGCAGAAAATTTAAAATTTTATCAGATCATAAACCATTACAATGGTTATTTAGTTTAAAAGAACCAAACTCAAAACTTATACGATTAAAACTAGAAGAATATGACTACGACATTGTATACAAAAAAGGAAAATCTAACACAAACGCTGACGCCCTTTCAAGAGTGGAAATTCATAGTACAACTAAACAAAAACCTATCGAAATCCTAAACGGACATTTAGACACTCAAGATCCTTTTGACATAGACATTAATAGAACCTTAATAAATAATTATACGGAACAACACCGTGAAAAAACGAAATTAATGTATGACCAACTTAATCACAAAATTACTCAAAGAAAAGAAAAAGTAATTCAAGTCAGAAACGAAAACAGAGATCCTCCAATTAATTACGAACCCAGTACTAAAATATTTACCAAAACTACTGAGAAAAGAAACCAATTACTTCCCCGATTTGCCCCAAAAACAGTCAAATCTAACAGTGAAGTGACAATTACAACAGTACATAAAAAGAATGTCAAACATAAAAAGAAAATGAATTCTAACAGACAAAATTCCTTACAGGTTATCAACGACAACATGTCAGAAAATAAAAATCCAGAACCTGGAGGACAACCCCGGTATACTACACCTGAACCTGGGCCCAGCAAAGGTCCAAATTAGTCAACATGACTTTATTCATTATTATAACTTAACCCCTATAGCTTTAGAATTAGATACTTTAGAATATTACTATAAAAATATAACTAATACTATTTTTAAGTCACAAAATACTACTTTACATTGGAAAAGCCTAGAAAATCTAGATAATGGAATTAATTATTAATTACAATTAGCACAACGAAAATTTTAAACCCTTTATCCTTCACATAGAATTAAACGAGGTTTGATTAACGGTCTCGGAAACATAATAAAAGCAATTTCTGGAAAACTTGATCAAGCAGACGCTGAAAGGTATGATAAAGCCATAGAGTCTCTCCAAAATAATCAGAAAAATATCATTTCAAAAGAAAATCAACAAATATCTCTAACCACACGTTTAATTGATAATTATAATAAAACTATAACTTCATTAACCAATAATCAAAAATCAATAGCTAAAGAAGTAGAAAAATTAAGTACGGTCCTGGACAAATTAGTATTTGAATTTGATAAGTTTATCTACATTCAAAATACCTTGAATCAACTAAATCTTTCCTTGCAATTAATTATTCAACTGTTAACTGATTTAGAAAACGCTATCACTTTTGCTCGAATCAGTACCTTACACAATAGTATTATTAAGGTAGATGAAATAAAAACAATTGTTGAGAAAATACTTCAACATTATAACCCTAAACAAATATTATACGTTGACAATGAACATTTACTGAAATATTATGACGTCATTTCAATTGACGCTTATTTTTCAAATTTTATGGTTGTATTTGTTCTGCATTTCCCAATTCTTCATCCTGAATCCTTTAATCATTACCACCTATATTCTATACCTACAAAAAACCTAACTACAATTATACCCCCTCTACCTTATCTGACAATAAGTAAGGAACTTTTCCAATATTCTAATAAAGCTTGCAAGAAGTTAGACATTACTTATCTGTGTCAAAAAGTTTCTCTACAACTTCATAGCAAATATCCAGACTGTATTAGCCAAATCCTTCAAGTCTCAGAAGAAGAAGCCCTTTGCCTCTATGTTCCAGTTTCAATCCATAATGTATTAATAGAAGCAATGACAACCTCTCATTACATTGGCATATTTCCGTCATCAACGAAAATTTCAACTCAGTGCTCAACAAGCAACATTCAAGTTCTACAAGGAGTTTATCTAATCGAAGTACCGCTAGGATGTGAATTCAGCACTCCCGATGAAAACTACTTCAATTCCAAAGAAATAACAGTAGAAGAACCACTTACTTTTCCGAAGATTCGAACAATTGCTCATTACCCCTCTACAAAAACCAAAACTATCAAGCTAGAAAAAATTCATCTAGACGAACTACAACGTATTCATCAAGAACAACAGCTTCTACAACCCTTTTCCTATGAAGACAGCTCTTCTTACATCACTTACTTTTGGACTCCCCCTGTATTTATCATTATAATAATTTGTATATGTATAATAATCTATGAATATCGCAGATACTTTAAAAGAAGCATAAATCAAAACAAGAAAGAAGAACAAGAAGTTCCAGCAACAAACAACCAAAATTCATCAGTTTTATTTGTCCCTTATAAAACTTCCTCAGGGGATGGACAAGTTACATTTTAATAAGACAATGGTACTATTCATTCACAGCGGTCAAACTAGAACACGGATAGTGCAGATTCAGCAAGTCTCGAGGATAATCAAAGTTTATAAATAGGATAAGAGAACAATTAATATTCATTCTGGCATAAATCATAGTAGTAACAAATATCTTTTCTTTTTACACTTAGAATATAAGTTTCATTGTATAAAATATATTTAATATAATTTGTTTTTAAAAAAGCAAGTTTCGAATATTAAAATATAATTTGCAGCTTATGTAACCAGAAAATATTTAAGAAAATTGCAGGTAATATACTTGTGTGGGAATGGTAGGTTGTACAGCTAGTGCGAAAAGTGATTTGCGTACAAGTTCTACAGAATATTTTTTCCACAACCACATTTATTAATGAAAGAAATACAGTAATTTATATAGTTATTTTATTCAAACTTTGAACAGAAAGAGCTTACAATTTGAAAATAAATAAAAAAAGTAGTTGAATGTATATTTAATTGTGAAATTTGAACAATTTTATATTGTAACCACAGGTAACAAATTTTCGGTTGCAGTTCGAGCCTTTTCGATAATATATGGAGGAGTATTTTCAATGTCCTAATTGGACAACTCAAAAGATAAATTATTTTGGTTCATAATTCCTAAAATAATGCTTAATAGGTTAATGTTTTTATAATTGATAAATTAAAATGAATAATGATTTAAAATAGTTTACTTACTTTTGGTTTAAAAAGAAATTCACTATTAGGTTGAATTGTCAAAAAAGTTGACAGGTCATAGGTAGCTTTGTGTGACATTTCGGTGCGGCGCGTACTTTTCGCATTACTTTTCCAACGGTTATTAAAAGAGTTACGAAAAGGCCTGCTTTGCGTATAAAAATTTGTGTATAAAAGTTTAAAGCCACTCCATTTTAATAAAAAAAGGTATATTGGTTAGTATCCCCATATCTCGACGGATTCAGAGATATTAACATTTTAATGATTAACTACATGATCCTTATTTGATTATTAATTTCGAAAAATGTAAACGGAGTAGGCGGGCGTCTAGGAAATATTAACTCAATAGGTGGACATCACACATGATTTTGACAGAACAATATTGTTTCATTAATCTCTGGGTTTTATAATATCAAGCTGGTAGGTATTTAATTTGATGAAATACAGAAAAAATCAATAGTATTAAAATGACCAGACGTTTAAATTACTCTAATTCAGATATGAGAGATAGATGAGGGGTATGATTGTTTTTTACTGTCAGCAAAATTTCAACGGTCGTGCTGCGAAACGAGAATATTCGAGAAAATATCCAGACAGGCAGCAACCTAACCATCACACGTTCACAAATTCATTTGGGCGGAAGTGGTTCATCTCGTCCTAAACATGACAATCTATGCCAAAGAATGATTACGCCTTATGATATAATGGTGGATGATATAATGGTTCGCGTTGAGGATGATCGTCAGGTTAGAACACGACGTTTATTTTACGATTGAGGGATCAGTGAAACTTCAATTTTGAAGAGACTACACCTGAAGATGTATCACCTTTACCGTTTGATTTCGATGGAAAATTTATTGCCAGCATCTCTACCATTAAGATACCAATTTGCAACTAACATCCGAAACAGGCAAAAACTGAACCACACCTTTTTTGATAGAATAATATTCATCGACGAAGCACGCTGTGATGTTTTTAATTTAAGAAATAATCATGTCTGAGCAGTTGAAAACTGCAATGTTGAAAGAGAAGGGCATTTCCAAAATGTAGTTTAAGAAGACTTTTTTCACTTTACTTATAGGTTACCAGGATGGAAGTTATCTTCTTTTTCCTACTCCAACTTCTAGTGGCTCAAAAGTTGTAGTCATCCTAATATTGTCAATGTCATTTATTCAACATTCAAAAACTTGAAGGTAATATGCAATTTCATCATCGAGACATGTTGATATGATGAAGTTTTGAGAAAGGTACGTCCAGCTCACGATTATCTACAGCAACCATTCTTGCAGTTAATTTTTGTTACACGAAATTTTTGGAGCATAATGAAAAATAGGCCGTATCTCGATAAAAACTGATAATTGTAAAAAGTACTAGGGTTCAAAAAAGTTTCAACAATGTGTTTGAATAATGGTGCCACAATAAGCATTAAATTGTAACGTAGACAAACATTTTGGGGGGGTTTAGGGGATCTCAACTCCCATAAATTTTTAACGAGGTACAATAATTCCTTAATTTATTTTCAAGATGCTCTAATCATGGGAAAGCCAATTGTCAACTTTCATTATAATATGTCGAACAACTGTCGAAATATTTGGTAACTTCGAAGGGTTGTAACTTTTTTCGCATGCACATTTGTACTAGGGTAACTTGGGTTGGATCGAGTTATTTTTAGCCCCAGAATATGTGGTATGATTTATGACCTGCCTTTTTGTTACACCCTGTATTTCTAGTATCGACATATTTATTATATTATGAAATGTACAATGAGTAGGAAGAATACAAGTACCTACCTAATTGAAATAAATGATACAAATATTTGACGTTAATGCAAAATTGAATAAACTAATAGTACAAACATATGTGTACATATTCTATGAGAAAGTTTATCATGTTTTAGATGAATTTTTCGGATAATTCATTTTTTTGGTCTTTGTTCAATAAACAGTTGAATATTTTTGTATATTAATATACCACAATCGTAATGCTTTTTAGCGAAACGTATGGAAATACAAAGAATATATATTATTCAGGTTAAGCTGATCACAATAAATAGGTATTACACATTTGACACATTAAGTATAGAATAGAATGAGTTTTAAGGAAAAATGTAATGGATAACCTCGAATAAATACAAATACGAATGTTTGAACTTTCTTCGCAATATCATCATTCTGATGTGATTTTCTTGAAAACCCATCGTAGCTGTCGATGTCGTTATGCTCGATTGCATCTGATATAACTAAATTCTTGAGATAAAAAGCGCCTCAGCAAAAATCGTTTCACTTTCGTTGTTTTTTATTGGACTATTTCTCTTATATTCGCAAACGTCACTCCAACAATTCCTTTTTCAATATGCCAACCAGTATAATATAACATTTTTGGAGAGATATTTGAAAAGCAAATTTGACGATACCCTAATTGTCATGATTGGGATTGTTTAAAAGGTCTAGTTTATGTCACACTCCTGAGAGATTTAGATGGTTTGAAGGATAAAACCAGGCAGGCAGGCCTGTCGTACCATAACACTCGAGATGATTAATGCAGCATTCACAAGATGTACTTGAGAGGGCTAGAAGAATACATGGTCATTAATGTGAACATTTGCTTTAACTCTTTTCCCAATTACTTGTAGTTGTTAATTCTCTATGTTCCGTGTCAAGACAAGTGATGTACCTATCGTTAAATTTGTTTTTGGAAAATGTATCCAAAAATAATACCGTGTGCTCCATTCAGAAAAAATTATTGGGTTCACTTGACCAAAAACGAGAGAGATGATGTAGTTTTATTAAAAAATATTCGTATGACTTTAGTCTGCTTATAGGAGTAGTTCTGTGAGCAAATCTTGAATTTCAAAGCATATTTGAAAATGAGACAATCTGCTAACTCCATTTCACTATTCTGTATAAATAATAAGCTTTAAAATATTAACGGAAAACTCCTGATTGGACTCCATACATGTCAAAGTTTAAACCCCATCTTGACTTAGATTAAAACATTTCTACTAGCGCAAATTTCATCAAAAAGAGTATAATGGCGTGCTGATAATTTTCAACCATATCCTATAGAATGGACCCTTAGGGCTCCCAAATCTGCTACTTCTCATGTTAAGAAATTTTTAGATATTGGACTATCAAAGCAACGTGAAACTCCCGGTGAAAAAATGTTGTTTGTGTGTGGAATAATAGTTATTTTCTTGTTAAACTTAATACAAAATTATCAAAATTTACATTATAATAAAAAGGGTTGATGGAAGCCAAAAATAACGGACTCTCTTAAAAACAACCCAATTTACAGCAAATTCAATTTTTACTCTTTTTCTTCCAGAAGTTCTTGAACTCGAGTGACATCAAACAGAATCAAAATTAAATTACATGACAAAGTTTCTCCATAGTATTGTTTTGATTTCACATAGATTTTTAAGAGTTGCTCTGATTCACTCGACTTTTTGGGCTGTGAATTCAAACATTCCAAAAAGCAATTTTAATGAAACCTCTAGGAAAACTTGTGCTCCTAAAATAACAAACATCCAGAACTTCCCAACAGTACACTCGTATATTTAATTTAAAGTTGTACATTGTTTGATAGATTAGATACTTCAAAGCTTTTGTTAAAAATATTTTAATTTTGTAACTTAAGCCTAACGACGTAGCAATTTACTTGTATACCGTTGTAAGTGAAAGATTATAGAAATAAATGTTATTGCCAATGGATTATTGCAATAGTTAAAAAAGTTTATACAAACTGATAACTCCGTTGCTTTCAATTCTCCAAACTGCAAAGTAATTTCTGTCTCACGCCATTTAAAAATATTAAAAAGATGGATTAATTTCTTTATAAAATCAGCTGTTTTTTCATGAATTTTCCGTAATTTTAGAGAAATTAAATAATCTTCCCGGTCCTATGACTGTTTGCATCTCCCATCCAGAAAAATCTCCTGAATGTATTCAGAATATATGAAATTCTTCTACATGGGAATTGAAGGCTATATTCTCAGCCAGTAGCGAGGGCTGTATATTTTTCTAAAAAAAAAAAGAATCGTGAGAAAATTGCAAAATTGTTACACAAGGTATTGAAAATTTTCCTATAAACGTCAAAATTTGGCGTGCGCAGCCAGAGCTATCGATGATGTATGGAATAATATACTACGTTTCCTCAGTTCTCATCACACCCACAAAATAGTTGGTGATGATAGTTTTTTCTGTTCAAAGTTTAAATAAAATAATTATATAAATTACTGCATTTCTTTCATCAATAAATGCGGTTGTAGAAAAAATATTGTGTACAACTTGTACGCAAATCACTTTTCCCACTCGCTAGATTTACGGCACTCGCCGTAATGGTGTGTTGCTATCTTAATAACTCATAATACAATATTTTGAGCCGGGCCACACATTTATGGCGGAAAATTCTTTTCACCATAATGTTGAAAAACGAGCTGGAATGACTCTCAGGATTCTGTATCGGCTGTCAGGAAAATATCATTGGAATGCAAACAAACGATTTCTTCGAGTGGAAGGATGGTATCTTCCGAAACAAATTTAATAAAATTTTGACGCGACCATATATGAAAAATATGTTTGAAGTAAGTTTTTACAGAGAACAAAAAACCTCAATTTACAAATCTTCTTTCACCGACAAAAAAAGGAGAGTTGAATTTTTTTAATTTTTCAACTAACAGAATGAGAGATTTCAAAACCACGTTTGAAGCAGGGCCCTAGAGGAATAACTAGAGAGAGAAAAACACTAATATTGGAAAAACTTTTGCCCAATTATGCCTCGAAATAAAAGAGTTTTTGGTAACATGTTCCGAAATTGCTGCAAAATGCCTAGCGAAACAAGATTTTTCCATTAATATTTGTGTATCTATCATCTTATTTGTGTAAATGCGCCTTTTCGTATTAATTTTCTTCATGTGAATAACTATTAGGCCAAAATGTTGTATGTTTCAAATGTCATATATTTGAAGTCGAGTTGAAGTTTCAGATATAAATTTTCGAAATTTTGAACAGAAAACTAGAGTGGTTTTTGAGAAAAGCAAAATGTTGAAGGAATTGGAAGCTTTTGATATTTGCGATTTTACTGAGTGTGCATTACTCAGAATCCTGGTTTTGCTAGATACGACTTAGGGCATCTAGTACAATTAAAAATTATATCACGAAGTTATTGTACTAAAACAACAAAATGTGTGAAGATTTGAAGATATCGTTAGTAGAAAGCTACCATTTGAGATGCTTTTCACAAGAGCTTGTCTTATACAGTGTGTAACGTTGTTTTAGCTCGTACACGCGGCTCCTGCCACACGAACACGTCACTATGGACACCCTTGACTCAAAATCTTTCGGCGGAATGCTCGGGCGCCAGATTTTTAACGTGGTTTGCTCCACGGCCCCTTGACCCTTAGCGTCAAGAGTTCCGGATAGCCTCAGATGGAGGTTACGGAAAATTCCAGGGGTCTTGTTGAATTTACTTTAGCTAACTAATCTCAAATTTATAACTCAAGTGAATCAAATAGCGGTTTAGTTTCGACTAATGATTTAATAACGGAATAAATAGAAATATTTCTTTTGTTATAGTAATACTCTGCGGTCTATTGTAGTTATAACTCTATAGGGACTGACAATCTTATGGGGAGAAGAAAGGGGCGGACTTAACAGTCTGAACCGATCAGGTTTTCTAATGCCGGGTAAACGAACAAGCGTAACTGAGCCACCTCCAAGTTCGAATATCCCTTTGGATTCAGCGGAAACACGGGTAGTTACTATGAATCAATACAATTTCCAAGGAGTATTAATGAAGCGAAAAAAAATGGTTACGATCTGCCGGGTAAACGAACAAGCGTAACTGAGCCACATCCAAGTTCG
>CAJUYI010000665.1:37176-68877 GCA_910591695.1 Galerucella pusilla | reverse complement strand
TTTCGCCATAAACCTCCGTCCCGTTAGTCGTGATTCACCCTGTATAATAAGCCTGTCTCAGTAAGGAAGCACTGCTGTGTTTTTCTGGGCCGAGATGGAGAACTCTTGTTTGAAAGGATTCAAGATGTGCAGCGGTTCCTCACACACTTTCCGTCATCTTTTTCCTTTTATCATCCCTACCTCTCATGCCAAATCAGGTCCTTCTCCCCACTAAGCATGCTCTCCACTACGCCACTTATCACCATCCATTCCACCTACCCCTCAACATTATCTCCACTATGTTTTCCCAATACACCTTCTTCCCTAGTTTCTCCTCCAACTTCGTTATTCCAGCATCTAAACACATGCCCCACATTATCCTCCACCTCACACACTTTTCGCAAACTCCAGTCTCTGTTTTCCCAATCTTGTGGAGATACCCCACTCTTGACCCATAGCCAGTGAGCACATGTGTCGGAGAGTAGCTCACTTTTGAGTCCATAAAATATCTCCCACTTTCACCGCTATCTTAAGCGCGCACCCATAGCCTCTCCATACATTCATGTACTTCCTCGCTGGTCGGACCACCTCTCCAGCGTTTGTTCTTTGCTCCAGCCATCACGTCCAATGAGTATGATCTTGCCAGCACCGCTGCTGCCAGTCCACCCCCTGTCTTGTACCCCTGCACCACCGTCTGGAATATCCATCTCTGTATTTGCAGGAGGGGCCTAGTCCTCGCATCGACCTCCGCTCTCTCACCCCATACTCCAGAATCGTACATCATACTCTGCTCTACCGTCCTACTAATTGTCCTCTTCTTCCACCCACTTGGGCCTTTCACATTACACATTACTCTCCTTGCTCCTTGCAATGCTCTTACTTTGCCTCCCGTGTCGCCTTCAGCAAGTGTATTTTGGAAGATGGTTGGCTATACCACCACGCCCCTGGGTATTTCACAGACTCTTCCCTCCACTATCACCCCCATCTCCCTTGTCTTGCTCTGTCCCTTCACTAACAACCCCACTTTCTTCCGCTTTCGCCAATTCCAGTCCGCACCGCTTTATCTTCTCCACAATTTTCCGACACATATTTTCTGTTTTTCTTCTAATGTCCGGCTCTCCTTTTGCCGTACATACCAGACACACATCATTCGCATACACCGTAATCTCACATCTTCACATAATATCCCACAAACCTCATCAAACACACACTTCCATAGCGTCGTCCCAAGAGCCGAGCCCTGGGGTCTCCGTGTCATACTTCTTTTCTCCACTATTACACGCCTCGATAGATAGTCCTCTACTAAATTAGCCAGCCACCCTCCCATTCCAATTCTTAGCAATGCGCTCAACACCGCCCGTTTGCTAACACTGTTGAACGCATTTTGGACAGGGAAGAGCACGAGTAGGGCTAGTTTCTTGTTCCACCTGATTCCCTTTCAGGCCCTTTCCACCAAGCCTATCACCCTGCCCAGCGCAAAGATACATGATCCTCCTTAAAACCCCCATTCCTACCAGCTCACTTTCTAATTATATTCCCCATTATCCTCTCCATCAATTTATCCATACCACACAGCAAGCTGATGGGCCTGTAGTCCTCTTCCCTTTCCCCGCTCTACACGCCTTTTTCACCAGTATCACCATGGCCACCTTCCAGACTTTCGGGAGCTCTTCTTCTCCCAGCACCCTGTTGAATGGTTCCCAGAAGCACTTCCCTTTATCATCCAACAGCCTCTCCTCTATACCTGGGGTGTCTTACTTCAATGTGTCTCCCTTTCCTCTACCGGCCTTATCCCTCTCACTTCCTCCACCCCCCTAGCTTCTCGAACTTCTCGAATCCTGTGCCCCACTCCTCCTCATGTACCTTTGAGCGATTTCCCTATTCTTTCCCCTCTTCCAGTCTTTCTCTAGCACCTCGTTCCTATTTTCATCCAATCCTTCCACCGCTATCTCCTTATATACGCTTTTCCCCATGGATTGTTCTCCTACTCCCTCAGTAACTTTTCCCACTTCCCTTTCTCTTCCTCTCCACTCTACTCTCCTTCCTTCGTTTTCTCTTTGTATCCCCCTTCTCCATTTATCCTGTTGCTTTTATCATCCGTCCACGTTATTTCTTGAACTCCCTCCACAGCTCCTCTATCTCCTCTTTCCACCAGTAATAATTAAACAGTAACAATGGAACAAAAACCATATTAAACATTTGTTACGGATCCTGGTGCGGGATCTCTAATTATAGATGTCAATTAACAACAGCACCAAAAACATCTGAATCAGGAGACGATGACAGTGTACGAAAAGCTGCAAGAATATTGAGACTCATATGAAGATCACTTAAGAGACTGGAAACGCAGTATAGAAAAATGGACTCCCAGGTTTAGGATCAATACCACTTCTAGTACTCTCCCTATTGTAGGCACGTGTTTTAATCTGAATGATTCGTTGGTAAGGTGGGTGAGTTTTATTATTGCTTTGTGAGGCAACTGTGTTAGAATTTGTCCCATAAATAAATCAAACCCTTGCCTTTCTTCGCATCAATATGTTATTTGATTTCCGTTAACATTTCTTTTGGAGTTGTACATCTAATTTCACAGTTTTCCTGATTGAAATCGTCTCAGTTGAGTATGGTTCCATTATTGCTTAGCTGAAAGGTTTTTTCTCGGCAATTCGAATAGCTTCTTATTTATTAGCTTTTGCCCACGTACCATATGCATTCTTGATTGGTGAATTTTGTGAGATGGGTCTACACGCATATGGTTGCCAGATATATTCTGAGCTTTGGAGGAATTAATTGAGTCCATTGTTTTATCAGGAGCTGTAGACCAATATATCGCTGCACAATTTAGTTGATTTACGAAATCAATAAAATTTAGAAAAAGCAAGGAATATTTTCAAAATTCAAATAATCGAGGTATCAAGTTCACTGAGACATTTGAAAAATATGAAGATTCGTGGGTCAACGCAAAAACCCTATGTTTAGGTAAAACAATAGAGAGTGCAACAAAATAATTGTGATTACACAATTCTTTTGAAAACTTGAGAAGCTATGAATATTAACCTTTTATAAATCCTGATATTTTTTTGGAAAAGATTAATCAATGTTAGTTGAAATGTCATCAAAACTGTTGATACGTTTAGACATTGCGAAAAATAGTATTTATAATATTAACAAATAACAATAGAAGAAACTGATGAAACCCAGCTACTCCAATAACAGGGAGTTTTAACTTGATCCATTTTTTGAGAAACCAAACACGACTCAAACAACCAGATATTTTCTGGTTTTTCTTCCGTCGTCTATTCCTTCCACTGTTGATTTATTTTGGTATATATTACATCATATTACATATTTTCATGTCATTTTGATTATTTGTTAAATCCTGATATTTTTGAAAAAAAAAATGATTTTTAAATTAAACGTACACTATACTGAGGGCTAAGACCAAAAACATGTGGTTCTAGCCGGTAATAAACAATAACCAAATTAAATTTGAGGACGTCATGTGCACTGAATTGAAGTAGCTGAATGTGGCCTTCACACGACATCATCAATGAAAGGGCAAGAAAATTCGGAGGCGAATAGAAATTGGGTCAAATGCTTTTTAAATAAAATTTCCTATTTTCATAATTTAACCAGTGACATTTCCTCCATTTGGAAACTTGGATTGAAAATTTCACAAATTAATACTTCCTTAATCACAAAACATGTTACTCTAAACTCTCAAGCACTAGACACCAATAGTACATAGTTTAGTTTTGGATTAGTAGTCTCTATGGAGTGTTCCCACTTCAAATTACATCCCAGCAGTATTGGCCGTAAAGTTACTTCAAATAAATAAAATACTTCGTGGTTCTGTAAACTGAATAACAATATACCATAGAGCACTCATATTACCTTAAAGTATATTAGATGATCGAAGAAAGAGAATCAACCTGTTGTGTGTGGCAGGTGAACCGATAACAAATTATCTTCATCCAACCAATGCTAGTACAAAAGGATAAAAACCAGTTATACAGGTTCGTCAGATATCTATATGTGAAATCTCATATTAGCAGCATTAAGCACTATACATAAAATTCTATATGTTCAACCTTAAAAGCTAGAGCACCTGAGGGAGTGGCATTCGGCAAAAGCAAAAGGTGGAAAGCGAAAAAGTCCTGTAAAAATTAACGTTAACAAAAAAATCAAACTACTCATATGCAAAAAAACTTGGGACACCCGGATGGAACGAAGTTCCTTTCGATTAATTAGTGAATGAATTGTACATATACATACACACACCGAAACATTTTTATATATACAGTGCGTCCATAAAGTAACGCATAAATTCATTATTAGCTAAATAAACAATAATATTAAAAATTCCCGAAACAGGTCAATTTTTGATTTTAATTTACTGTTTTTTCAAATTATAATGTTATTTACAGGATGAACCATCTTCGTGTGATGACGTCATCGCCATTTTTTTTTAAGTGAAACACCCCAATTTTTTTTCGATTTCCGGATTTCCCTTGATGAGTTGATTCCACTTGGTACAGGGTGGAAAAAATACAAAAATTGTAATTACATAATTATGAAATTACTGTGATTTACTACCAAAAAGAAACAAAAGAAAATTTACAAGAAATGTTCAAATTGTTCTCCATTGACTGCTAGACAATGACAGAAACGGACATTACATTCTTCTTTAACATTTTGTAGCATAGCGGGTGTTATGTTCTGCATTTCTTGCCTGATTCGGTCTTTTATATCACGGATATTGTCAGGTCTGTTAGTATAAACTTTAGATTTTAAATAACCCCATGAAAAGAAGTCTAATGGGGTAAGATCAGGGGATCTAGCGGGTCATTCCACTGTTCCCCTTCTTCCTATCCACCGTTGTGGAAAGGTCCTGTTTAAAAACTCGCGCACAGTTACAGCGAAATGTGGCGGTGCACCATCCTGTTGAAACCAGATTGCACGGTCTAGATTGTTGGGTATTTGAATATCAGGAAAAAGCTGGATCAGATCAGGAATAATTGTATTTTGTAGGAAATCCAGATTAGGGTGGGCCGAAAATTTTTTTTTTTCTTTACGCTATACCGAAAAAAAGTTGTCTCTAGGATAGGTTATTAACATGCAACAAAGAAAAAATTTTTGTACATAACCCCCAGCTAGCGCATTACACTTGAAATTTTGAAATTTTTCGAAAATCACAAGATTTTAAAGATTTTTTAAAAGTACCTAAACAGCTACATATTGTGCTGCTATAGTGAAAATCCTTTATAGAAGAGTTATAAAAACACACTCAATTATTGAAAAGGTAGTATTTGTTTAATCTGAGGTAACGCAAAGCGCTTCAATATCGTTAATTTATCACTTGTTGAGTGCCCGCCGGCTATGGCTTGGTGCGGCATATATCTTGCTTGAGCCCACCACTCTTGTCTTTTTAGCTTTATAATGTTGATACAACAAATACCTAAAGGAATAATATAAATAAATAGATAATATTATATACATTTATATAAGAGTTTATTAATAAATTACAATATGTATTGAGAAATACAAGATCAATTATGAAACTTAAACATCATTTTCTATACCTTCCTAAATCAGTCCTTTACATTGAAATTACAGTTGAAATTCTAGCCCAAATCTCTTCGTCAGATACTCTTCGTTACAAAGGTGGTGGAGAAAGAGCAGTAGTCCAATCAATAATTTCATAGTATTCTTTTGCCTGGAAGTTGATTTTTGGCGGTTTGAAAGTTCGGATTACTATTTTTTTAGAAGCTATGGCCCTTGCTTTTATTATTCGTCTAAAACC
This sequence comes from Galerucella pusilla, assembly GCA_910591695.1. Taxonomy (NCBI): domain Eukaryota; kingdom Metazoa; phylum Arthropoda; class Insecta; order Coleoptera; family Chrysomelidae; genus Galerucella; species Galerucella pusilla. Next base: position 63,098 of record CAJUYI010000665.1, on the reverse strand, counting down.
TAACTCTCTTATATGGGCCCTTTCATCGACTATCATGCTAAGAAGAAAGTTTTCCGGATGTGCGAAGAAAGAATTTCTTGCAATTACCGGATCGATCACCTTAATCAGGTTTTCGGGCAGGAATCTAGAAGATTCTATTACCTCAAAAACATGTATCGGTCCATCTGTAAGGTACTTGCTTTTTTTAATTTTAAACCATACAGGCATGTACGATTTTAGTATGAAACATACCAAAATGCCTCCTCAAAACTCGTCGGCGCTAAGAATAGAGATGGTTTCATACGAACAACATTGGTATCAAGGGCTGCAATGCCAAGTTTTACAAGTAAATGTAATTTCAATGTTCCAACTATGTAAAGGACTGATTTAGGAAGGTATAAAAAATAATGTTTAAGTTTCATAATTGATCTTGTATTTCTCAATACATATTGTAATTTATTAATAAACTCTTATACAAATGTATATAATATTATCTATTTATTTATATTATTCCTTTAGGTATTTGTTGTATCAACATTATAAAGCTAAAAAGACAAGAGTGGTGGGCTCAAGCAAGATATATGCCGCACCAAGCCATAGCCGGCGGGCACTCAACAAGTGATAAATTCACGATATTGAAGCGCTTTGCGCTACCTCAGATTAAACAAATACTACCTTTTCAATAATTAAGTGTGTTTTTATAACTCTTCTTTAAAGGAATTTCACTATAGCAGCACAATATGTAGCTGTTTAGGTACTTTTAAGAAATCTTTAAAATCTTGTGATTTTCGAAAAATTTCAAAATTTCAAGTGTAATGCGCTAGCTGGGGGCTATGTACAAAATTTTTTTCTTTGTTGCATGTTAATAACCTATCCTAGAGACAACTTTTTTTCGGTATAGCGTGAAGAAAAAAAAAAAAAAAATTTTCGGCCCACCCTAATCCAGATACAATGCTCCTGTTAAATTTTCGTCAAAAAAATATGGACCAATAATTGTATTTCTCACAATACCAGCCCATACGTTGATTTTTTGTGGTCTTTGCGTATGGCATTCTTGTATCCAGTGTGGATTTTCATCAGACCAATAACGGGTGTTTTGCCTATTAACATGCCCGTTCAAATAAAACGTTGCCTCGTCCGAAAATAAAACGTTGTCAGTGAAATTATTTTGGTTCATCATGTACTCGCAGAATTCAGTTCTTCGGTCAAAATCGTCTTCAGACAATTCATGGATAAGTCGTACTTTATAAGGATGGTATTTTACCTTTTTAAAAATGTTTGCTACTGAAGACTTTCCAATACCTAAATCCCTAGATAATCCTCGCACTGTGCAGTGTGGATTTTCTATTGCCGACAAAATTATGTCTTCTTGAATATTTTCATTAATTTTTGTTCTACCGGGCTTTGGTGCATCCCTCACATGTCCTAATTCTCTGTATTTTTGCTCTATTCTGCTTACAGTAGATTGTGAAATGGGTTCACGATCTGGGTGCATCTCATGAAATAATCTGCATACCTCTTGTTGACTCCGCATCCTGTCGCCAATACCAATCATCATTAATATTTCAATCCTCTCACTTTCGGTTAACCGCATTTTGTTAGAGAAGTTGCAAAATATGATATGATAAATTTCTTTGTAGATAGTTTTCACATAAACGTACCTTGTTTACAGAGTTAACAATAACAGAAATGTACTTTAACGTTGTTGACAGTTTTTACCGGCAAATGATAAAAAATTTCAAACAATAAAAATTTTAGTCGAGGGGCTTGGATCACTAAGCTGTTAAATACAATGTTAAAAATTATACGGGGTATTTAAAGTAGAAGTGAGTAAATACGTAATTTCATTTAATGTGTTTATTACGTTTATTCTTTTATTTCTTATTTTGTAGGTAATTTGATTTTTTTTATTTTCCTCCACCCTGTACCAATTTGAAAGAAAGTGTTATACATTTTTGGAATCAACTCATCAAGGGAAATCCGGAAATCGAAAAAAAATTGGGGTGTTCCACTTAAAAAAAATGGCGATGACGTCATCACACGAAGATGGTTCACCCTGTAAATAACATTATAATTTGAAAAAACAGTAAATTAAAATCAAAAATTGACCTGTTTCGGGAATTTTTAATATTATTGTTTATTTAGCTAATAATGAATTTATGCGTTACTTTATGGACGCACTGTTTATATATATATATATATATATATATATATATATTGTAATGAAATTTTCATTCTTAATAAGCACACACTTTCCAACAATATACAATTATAAAAAGAACACCCTGTATGTCAAATTTACAACAAAATATATTGAACTGTCATCTAAAGTTCAATATATGAATCATAGAAATAATCCATTAGAATGGACAAATATTTTATGACAGTTCATAGATTTGTTCATGTTGTTGCGAATAAAAATTATTCTTTTATAGTTATGTACAATAGTTTTGAAATAATAACAATATTTTAATTTAGCATTTACATTGTAAATTAGTTAATTTGTGATTGTTCCTGTATACAAAATTTAACAAAATTTAATTAAGTAAAAACGTCACATGGATTGATGACATCAAAGTGGCAATCAAAATAATTGCCTGAGAAGATCCTGTTGAAAGTTATCACCAATGGGAGGAGAAGAAACTTTTTGGTATCCAGGAAGTAAACTTTTGGTATCCAAGAGGGAGGACTATCAATAAATTGAAAAAAAAAAAGAATGTTGTTGATTTTCTCTCTGGCAAAAATTGAGAACGATGCATCCTGATTCCTTTTAGAAATCGGTGAGATTTTTTTTAAACTGTATATTAATAAGTACCTGCCACATAAATTTTAAATTAAAATTGACTGTTGCGAAACAATAAGATAAAAACGTACCTACCTTATATTGAAAATTTCATATTTTGTCCGTAACAAAATATTGAGCATCAATTAGGATTGTTCCTGTGTCCCGCTATTCCCAGAATGAATATTCAAGGATATATCAACCTCAGCTCCTGTGACAGATAGATTTTTAGAAATTTGCAATCAAATTTCATGAAGACAGTTTTGTAATCCTGACCAGATTGCATCAGGTCAAAAACCTTACAGCTTCATCCATAACTGAAATCGGATAGAAACTATTGAATTGTGGTAAGACAATATACTTCTTTGTGCATAAATTCGCCTATAAAAGTGCTATAATTAGTTATTAGATTTATTCACTTACTTTTAAATTGTTCATCACAATTGTTTCCCATTAATCTTAAGTTTTCTTTGATATTTTTCCACGTGGAAATCATACCTTCTTATTCATTCAAAATATAACCTTAAATTCTATTTCAACGAAAAACGAATGTCCGTTTCTTATTTTTCGATATCTGCGCAATCACGTTTAAAATTTTATTAATGTAATTTCCTCCATTTTATGTCCTCATATTTTATATGTTGAAGTAATTAAATTGTTTACTAATTTAAATGCCATGCTTATTTGATTATCCTTAAAATATTTTGCGGAAAATAAAGGCCTTACTCATAATCCTGTGCGTTTTTAAAATTATTAATAAATAAAAATTAATATTAAATTCAATTGAAAAGTCCATGCCATCTATTGAGCTGTAGCCGAGGTAATGAAGTAAGTTGTAAAGGCCCAAAGTTAATAAGCTTATGAAATAACAGTAATCAGTAATTATATTTAAAGTAAGAATAAAATAAAAATTAAACATATATTTATTATACCAAGATTATAAAAATTTAACATAATATATATATATATATATATATATATATGTACTCTGTCTGTCTATTCTTTCATACACGTCATATATAGATTGATAAAGGGTACCATGTCGCCTCAAAAAGTGTTATAAAGTTTATATTGTCGCCTCATATATATCCTTGTCGCCTCACTTTGGTGAGGCGACAACGTTTTCATATGAAACTTTCGCAGAATGTTCTTGGTATCTTTTTTAGTTAATCTGTGAAATTTCGTTTTGAGGCCACAAGGATACCCCAGTCACTATTTTTTCCTCCCGTAGTTTGGCTATATATCACTGGCGCTAGTATCGTAATTTCTGGTGTTACTCGCTGAACGATGTGACTTCAGTATATAAATCATGCTTTCGCGTTACGTTTCGTACGCTCTCACATCAGAAATTTGACAACGCAGGAAAGCGGTGATAAATAGATATTTCCCATTAAGACAAAATATACTATTCGAGTTCCTTATTTAATTTATAAAACTAGTAGTAGAAAAACGAAATATGTCTTTAAGAAGCAGAAGAATACTAGCTTTACTTAAGGTAAATATAAATATTCACTATGATAATCATAATAAATATCATTTTATGTACAAAATGTTTTTTGGAATTTTGGTTTACATAAAGTTCAAAATTTAACCTATAAAAATTGAATCTACCTACCTTTAGACAAATATATCGTCCAACAAGGGAAGCAACTATTTTGTTATATTTAGACTGACCTAATTCCTTCTTCTTTTAAAATCGTACATGATTGTGAACAGGTCATTCTTTTACTTTTCGCTGATATTTTTATACAGATTATTACACTTTTCAGAGATCTCAGGAGAATGTTTTGTTGAAAGGTTTTATTTTTAAAATTGCGTCAAATATAGGGAATTGAACCACATTTAAAATGTCCATCGTTTTGGGTGTTCCAAGAATATACCTATAGCCTCATAATTTTCCAATGATTGCCTCACAATTATTTTATACAGAAGAGATTTTGAAGATATACAGTGGTTCAGGATTTTGAGAATGATACATAGTTATTTCTAAATTGATACGAGATATTTTATCGGTAGATTTTTCAGCCAAGATTAATGGTAGTTGATCAGGTAGTTGTTCCTGTTCAAACCGCTTCCACTACAAGTTTCAGCCCTTTAAAATTCATTAATCTAAAAGAATGAATTTTAAATAATGAAATTTGGCAGATAATTAATGTTGTAAAATATTTGATACTAGCTGTATTAATAGTATGTAAGAAATGATCCGTACATTTACTTAGGTAGTATAGGCTATTATTTCATTTTTTGTAAACTGGTGATTGAACTAGAACAAGTAAAGATACAAAAAAGATATAAGGGTGTCCCGTGAATAATTTGAGGATCGGTAGCTCGTTTCAAACTATTTCAAATCCCTGGATGCAATGATTTTCTCACTTGTTAGTTTGTGAGATACAGGGTGATAAAGGCTGCACAGGAAATATACATTTTGTTGCATATCTTCTCGTAGGTTAAAAATATAAATTTTTTATACGTCAAATATTCGAGCTATCACAAAAATATGAAAATACAAATTGGTCTATTGAAAATATTAACGAAGTATGTTATATATCATAAAATATAACATATTTCGAAAATAAATCAGTATTGAATGAATAGCTCAATAAGAAAGTCAATAATTACTTCCATATTTTTAGTTTATCATACACCTCATAATTAAACTACAATTAAAGTGTTCCGCCAATTTTACCGGATTTTACTAGTCAACAAAATTTTTACCAGTCTGTTTTCTTCAAAGCGATATTTGGAGCCTAAATTTTTTGATATCCTTGATATACTCTTTTTTCATTCTGGTTTAGTATGTGATGCATTTCCACATGAGTATAACTATACTCTCTCTCATATTTCAGGATCGAAAGGAGATCAACTCTGATCAAAATGTAGAAGACATCCCTACTCCAACCTGTTCGCAGGAAAAGAATGACTGCTTCAATGAAACAGAAACCGATTGTAGTCATATATCTGACACACCCGAAAAATCTTTATCATTGATAACTGACCAGGACATCGAAAATAATTCACTGTCGTTTGAAATCCCCCTACAAGATTCATTAAATATCTCTTTATTTAATAATTTGGGTATAGAACAGAATCCTCTCACGATTCTCAATGAAAGTTTTTTAACAGCAGGATCGAGTGAATTGTCAGATAATATTGTATCCAATCTGTCCCTGGAGAGTGACAACGTCCAAAACGTCAGTGAGACTCTGGAATGTGAATCAAAAGATAAGCTTGCCAATATTATATGTTGTAATAGTGACAATACTCCAAATCAAAACGAGGTTAGTTGGGGAAATATTATTAAATCAGTTTATGGTAACCAAGAAAATTCAGAAAATACAATAAATTTAACTGTATCCGATACTGGTGAAGTATCCAGCTTTGAGATTGATCCTTGTATCCGCCGTGATAGTAATGATGTGCACAATTTCACCAATACCACTAATTCCGAAAGTAATAATTCCGATGATGAAAAAGATGAGAATTTTGAGATTTCAAAATACAAAAATCAATCTCATTCTAGTAGTGATAGCAGTTCTGATAGCAGTTCTGGGGAAAATGAAGAAATAGGAATTCAAAATACAGAAGCAAAAAAAGAAGCTCAAAATCTTATTGCAAAGAAAATATTCTGTAATTATTGTAAAAATGACTTGCTGTCTAAAAATTTTGCAAGGGACATGCAAACTTTTCATGGAGACGAAAAAGAAATTTTGAAAATAATGCAACTTCCAAAAAACTCTAAAGCTAGACGAGAAGCTTTTGTTTTACTTAGGAACCAAATTAAATTTGACTTATATATAACAGGAGATGTACGTCCTGTTAGAAATCAAAATATCGAAGGTTTTGATTTTTACCCTTGTGTTCATTGCCAGGGCGTATTTAAAAAATCTTACCTTAAAAGACACGCCAGACGATGTAAGCAGAAACAAAATAAAGGTGCTAGGAGTAATTATGTTTCAGAGTCGCAAACGCTAGCAGCTTGTTTAATGGACTCAACAAATGCAATATCTAAATTAAATGTGAAGGAAAAAGTTTTTGATAAAATGAAAGGAGATGCCATATCTTTTCAAGCAAAAAAAGATCTATTAATAGTTAATTTTGGAAACTCCTATTTAAAAAAACACAAAAGAGAGGGTATTGATTATGCTTGCAGCAGTAGGATGCGTGACCTCTCCAGATTACTAATCGAGTATAGAAACATTGTTAAAGACAATAAAATTTCTTTAAAAGATATTCTCAGGCCAACAAATTTCGACAATATATTAACTGCAGCAAGAACTATATCTGGATACAACCCAACGGATAAAATATTTAACGCTCCTAGTCTAGCGATGCATTTGGGAACGTATTTGAAACTATGTTGTGATGAACTTCATCATTTGATATTGAAACAATCAACTGGTTTTACCTGCAGGAGCGATGAAGAATCCAGAAGCTGGCTGAGAGATATAAAACATTTCAAACATTTACTTACTTCTCGCTGGAGTATTGAAATTTCCTCCCTTGCAAATAAAAACCTACAAGAAAAGAAATGGAATAAACCACTACTTGTACCTTTGGTTAATGATATTAAAATATTCAGAGAAAAAACCATTGCAATTGCTTCCGAGTGCCAAAAGCAATTTGAAGATAATACCGACACTGTTGAAACATATAAGAATTTAGTGAATTCGACTTTAGCTTTGGTGATTCTTTTTAATAGAAGAAGAATTGGAGATGTCCAATATTTAAAATTGACAGAATATGCCAAAAATAGAAAAACTGACTTCAGTGATTTTGAAAATGTGTTAACCGAGGGAGAAAAAGCACTTACAAGAGAATATAGAAGAATTGTATGTTCCGGCAAGGGTTCGCGAGCTGTTGTTATTTTAATACCAAAAATGTTACAAAATTTTATACATACTCTGATCATGTATCGACAAAAATATATTCCTGATGACAATCAATATATTTTTGCCACTCCTGGGAGCACAATCAAATGGGGAAGAGGAGATGTCGCTATTCGTCAGTTAACAAAAAAAATGAACTTACAAAATCCAGAAGCAATTTCCAGCAATAAATTACGGAAGCATATTGCAACTGTCGCACAAATTTTAAATATGTCAAAACAGGATACCAAACAATTTTCTAAATTTATGGGACACGACGAAAAAACACACAACGAATTTTATGAATTGTCTGCTGATATTTACCAAACGGCAAAAGTATCAAAGTTTCTATTAGTTATGGAAAGGGGAAAACTACCTCTAGAGTACAAAGGAAAATCTTTTGATGAGATTGATTTCGATGCAAATTTAGAAATACCGGAAGAGAATGATGATGATGTGCGTCCGGTGCCAAAAGGTGAACAGCCGAGTACATCAATTATTCTACAAGATCAAGAAGAAGAGACGGCCGTTAAGGAAAGTAGAGAGTCTTATAAAAAAAGGAAACCATTGGTAGAATTGGACAATATATTAGAAGATGAGGATAGCTGTGATACAATGCGTAGTGAAAGAAAAAAAGTGAAAAAGCAAACTTGGACCAATCAAGAAATAAATCAACTTAAAAAACAATTTTCATCACACTTGAAAACGAGAAAATATCCGTCATCCAAAGAAATAAAAGAGTTCCTAACTAAAAATGGGATGAAAAGATCTGTTCCGATTGTAAAAGCTAAACTGCAACATTTATTTAAATCATAATATTATTAGCATGATATTATTATCACATTATATTGCTAATACTTTATATTATCATTATTCCATTATTTTTCTACAAATTATAATAAATCTTACTTTTCATGCAATAAACAATTAAATGTACACGATATTCATTTCTGCACCAAATCGTTCATCCACCCTTCAAAAAAACAAAATAATGCAAATTTTGGAACATTATAAATCAGTCATCAATTGTATCATATTATTATATTCAGAGTAAACGTGGCAACACCTGGAGGGGCGACATCGTTCTACGCTTAACAATCTCCCATATATGGCTTTGAGGTGACAACGGATTTAATTTAACCTCACATATATATATAAAAAAAAAGTCGGAAACTTTTTCCCCTCTTTTGAGTTTCTGACTAAGGATGCTCCCCTCATGCCATATGTGCAAACATTTTTTTCTAATTATTATTGGAAATAGGTGAGGCCAGGTCGTCCTGTTCGTAACCGTGAGGCGACAAAGATACGTTCATCGATGTATATATATATATATATATATATTTACGTCTATAGTACCAAGTGAGGCCCGGCTACAGGAAAATTGCGGAAGAAGTGAGGACCGCGACAAAGTGAGGACCAATATACGGTCCTCACTTTGTTCATGCCTTCAATCTTCACAAATATCAATCTCTACCAAGTTAAATCACTTTAACGATGAAAAAAAAATGACCTCATTTTGTAGGCTTAACGTCAAATCACGTATACTGTGATTCTAAATTTCGCCACAGTCGGCGCTTTTCGTTGAGTATATATTTCGACCGTGTATATTCTGAGCTTCATGGTATGGCGTCCAGCGCACCAAGTGAGGACCAGAGATCTGACAACAAGGCTGGTCCTAGCTTTGTGTGCTGTATACATAATGTCCATGAAAATAATATCCTTTTACGTTCTAAATGTTTTTTCATTGAATGACAGAAGTTGTTCGTCTCACTACCTTAAAAATGAATTATTTTCATAAACGCTTCTGAACAAAGTCCGAAAATTGCTTGTTAGTTGCTATTAATTATATTGAGAGAGTAAGTATCGCCATTACTATTAGACATGTTATATGAATTTGATCTGTAAAACAATACCAGAGTAGCCTAGTACAAAATTTGATCAATCCGATTTTAACGTCAGTTGTAAGATTAATGGTTTTATACAGGGCTGCTAAAAAGTCTGGCTTCAAGAGATTATCGTTGAAAAGGATAAAGGGAAAGATATGAAATTTTAGCACAATGAATGGGACTTCATCAAGCATATTTTAGAGCAAATGTCAAATGTTTTTGCCATCAGCGTTCAGCATGCTGCCGACATTTCGATTTTTCCAAAAGGCAACCTAAGTATCACATAATTGCTTATTTCTTTCTCTTTTAAAAAATAATTGAAAAAGAACAATAAACTGAACTCACTCCACACTAACGCAAGACTTGCTACGTCGAATAATATGTACCTCTCAATTTATTTGTGTTAATTTGAAATTAGTAATAGTTTTGACAATTTCCACATAAATAATGATGTGGTTGAAGTTTTCAATGCCTACTATTGTTTTTTTTTTTCAAGAATCTACCAAGATCAAATAATCAGTACAGTACAATTTATTAAAAAAAATAAAACTGATATTTCATAAGACACAGGAAAAAATAGGCTTTTTGTGAATCATCACTCGACATTGGTTATCTGAAAAAATTCCAGGTACCGGCGGTACGCCAAGCGCTCACGTCAAAACCATTTTGGGCTTTGAAATATGCATAATTGAGTTTTATCAATCGACTCACAATTTCATATCATTATCCATTTCAAAGATTATACCTTGTTGCGAGATTCCTAAGCAGCCCTCCTCCGTATAATAACAACTGTTGGGTTTGAAGAGTTCATTGAATATTTGATATCAACTTACAAAACATTATCTTGAATCCAATTCAACATTTGTACTGATAGCAATCGTTTTATAAAGTAATGTGAAATAATGTTCTCACCTATAATCTAAATTTCTAGCTTTCCGCCGTAGAAACGACGACGGAAAGAATGTCTGACCAGTCAGGTAAATGCCGGTAAGGTATCGTAATAGCTCCTGAATCTTTCGAAAAAAAAGTCATATTTGTGATTGTGAACCAGTGCGAAGCTGTGAACAGTGAAACGGAAGTTTTTGCAAAGAATTGGCTAAATGATAACAAAATCTTCGAAAATTGTCTTGTTCAGTTATAACGATAAATTTTCGAATTTATCCTGACCAGGACACTTTCAATAAGATTCAAATTTTTCTTACAATTTGAATAGTTTTTTCTATTCAAATCATTTGATTTTGAATCTTTTTACTAGAAATAACTGTTAAAAGAAAAGATTACTGAGTATTTCAAACACAAGTGTTAAATAAACTACCCTTTTATATCCAGCCCTTTGTTATAAACAGGTCAAATTCTAGAGAAAAAAAATTTAAACACAATAAAGACCCTTACGCTCTCATACTTCCATTTTTTTGTAACAATACAAGATAATACCTAATGTAGCGTGTCAAATGGAAAGTACAAGCCCATTCGACGTGTACCATTGAGATTGTTTATTAATCTTACCTACTAAAATAAACTATGAAATACCCCTCAATAAACAATAATACGAGCAATAATATCTATACTGTGTCGTTATAATATAATAAAGTTCCTAAGTTTAACAATATAAATAATATATCTAATATCTACAGCATCGTTTATTTCTCAATAGGTAAGGGGCAGACCTTCCTAATAGGCCTGGTGAAAATTCCAGTCTCTGTTTTTATTTTAATAAGCCTAACCCTACCATCAGCCCCCGGAAAAATTTCAATTATTCTACCTTAAGGCCATCTTAGAGGAGGAATATTGTCCTCCTTTAACAATATAAGTTGATCTAATTTTAAATTTTCCGTAGTTCTTAGCCATTTTGGTCGGTTTTGTAATTGATTTAAATACTCCACCGACCACCGTTTCCAAAAATGTTGTTGGATTTTTGTGCATTTTTGCCATATTGAAAGCCGGTTTTCCGGAACAGTAGTTGTATCCTTTTCTAAATACGCATCCAGACTTTCCCCTATTGAAAAATGCCCAGGAGTTAAGCACAACAAATCTCCAGGATCATTTGAGAGTGGACACAGGGACCGTGAGTTTAGTATCGCCTCAATTTGTGCCAACACTGTACTAAATTCCTCGAATGTGAGTTTTGGTTTTCCCAATCACTCGTAGGATATGAAATTTTGCGCTTTTAACCGCCGCTTCCCAAATTCCCCCCAATGTGGCGATCGAGGTGGAATAAATTTCCATTGTGTACCCTCATTTACAAAAAAGTCCACAATATTATTTTCATTTCCTTTATTTTTATAGAATACATATAGCTCGTGTAGCTGATTTCTAGCGCCTAAGAAATTTGTCGCGTTGTCGCTATAAATTATTTTTGGGTTACCTCTTCGTGCAATAAAACGCTTAAATGTTAACAAGAATGCTTCACATGATAAACTTGTCACTAACTCTAAATGAATACATTTAGTAACCATGCAAATAAAAAATACAATATATGCCTTTATACATGATGCCCGCCTTGCCCTTGAATTTTTAATAAAGAATGGACCCCCAAAAGGACATATTTTGCTTGACCCAGTGCCACGTATTCATCAATAAACCCTTTATAATTTAAAAATGAATTATTATCCTTTACGAATCGTTTTTCTAAACTTAGAAATCTCCTTTTAGCTAACGTAAAGGAATCACCCAATTTCTCATATTCGTTAACTGATTTTAGTAACATATTTACCCGAAAAGACCCATTTTCTAAAATCTTTGTGGTATTATTAAAAATATTTTCTGCAAGTTCATCTCCAGAATTTATAATGTTATTACAACTGACTTCTTCAGATTCCCAAAACTTTTCCATCATTTTATTGATCTCCGACGAACTTGTCGACAAAGAAACATTATCACGATCATAATTATTATTTGCACTTAAATACCCAATAAATTCCTCAGATATATTGCCCGCAATAACCAAACCAAAAAGTGTGTTTTGTAACACCGGCAAACCCCTACCTAATTTTATTATCTCTGGTGTGATTACCTCGTAATAAATATCGGCACCGAGAAGTATGTCAACTGACTTTTGTTTGCCAAAAAAAGGATCAGCCAAATGCAAATCTGATGGAATTCGAATTTTATTTATATCTATTCCTATTTGGGGCAGTTTCGATACAAAGTTTTCCATTACTGAACAAGATATACTAAGTTCCTGGTTATTGACGTCTTTACAATTTCTTAAAGATAGTGTAATGTCAATCATTTCATTACACATGGCCCCTTTACCTGATATTCCCGAAATTTGAATAGTGCGTTTATAAGATGGATAAAGTAACCTTCTCGCTAACTTTGTTGTTATTAACGAACATTGTGCGCGCTGTCTAATAAAGCAGTCGCTATAACGGATTTTCCGTTACTATCCAACAAAAACACCTGTGTGATAGCTAATGAAACACCCTGATTTAGTACAGTTTTGAACAAAATGAGGTAAAAAACACTTATAACACAATTTAGTTGTATTCACAAATTGCCGTCGTTGATCAACCGACATCGATTTAAATTTAAAACATTCACCCACCTGGTGATTAGTACCCTTACAATAGCAACATTTTTGCATATAAGCTCACCTTGAAGCGTGGATTTTGTATTTAAATTAACAAATTTCCCTTCACTTTCCGGGACCCCTAAATTCTCTAATGCTATACACCGCTTTTCCAGAAAACCCAAAAATGCTTTCAATGTTGGCAGTGCACTACTTCCTCTGTCAAATTCAAATGCTTGTTTAGTTTGGAAATCTAACTTTTGAGTTAATAAGTAGATTAAAATCAAATCCCATGCCTCAATTGGGACACTTAACTTTTTTAAAGCTTCCATATGTTGATTTATTGTTGTAATGAATTCACGTAAGTTAATTCCCGTACACCTATTTATAGACGGAATTTCCACCAGTGTCTTAATGTGAGCATTGATAACAAATAATTTATTTTCATACCTATTTTTCAAAGTGTTTAAAGCTATATTGAAGTTATCGTTCGTTAAAGGTAAATTTTCCACCAATTTAAGAGGCTCATCCAGGGAGGATTTCAGATAAATAAACTTTTGTATATCAGATAATTGTGTGTTATCGATAATCAGGGCAGAAAATAAATCGTAAAAACCACTCCAATCGGAAAATTTTCCATTAAAAACTGAAATGGACAGCTCTGGAACCTTAACATAATTATTTGGAGCCTGTGACGGCACAGGAGAGCTAGAGCTCGAGCTAGAATTTGTTCCAATAGGATTTTGTAAATTTCTTTTAATTAGTGCACACAAATTAAGATATTTGGTTTCTACGTTAATTCTATCATTAAAAATAGTATCAGAATCATCCTCATCTAGGTCTTCAATTTATTGTCGCCAACCTTGATATTAACTCAAAATTATTTAAAACAGTGTAAGCAGAATTCGGTCACATATATGTCTTTCTTTTTCTAATCTTTTTCTTTCCTTCGATACAATAGTCTTATAATATGTTCAAATATGGCAACATTGTATAGTCCTCACTTGGTGCGTTATATATCGTTTTTCATGTTAGATGGTCCTCACTTTGTGGATATGGTGGTGAATAATTATACGGTGCTCGTTTTGATATATAAATGGTTGGTCCTCAGATTGTCGAATATACATAAATTTTAAAACTTTTTTCCATATGAAAATTCACGAGTATATTATCGTTCACCATTTACCTAATTTTCGAATTATATTACATATCTGTCCCTAACGTTCTCAATCCACTCCTTCATGGTGTCCTCACTTTGTATGCTGAAAGTCGTGTCCTCACTTTGATAGCCAGTCGTAAATATATATATATATATATATATATATATATATATATATATATATATAAAAAATCAAAAAGGGTGGTCGAGTCGATATTTGATTCATTCAGTTCGCATCCTGGGACAGCTGTTTCGACCTTTAGGTCTCATCAGCCAGGCTTTCGAACTGAATGAACCAAAAATCAACTCGACTCTCATGATCGAAGATCATAGCGATACACTTAGGGCATAAGTGTCGCTATCTATACCACAAAACTGCAAATGGGTGTGGAGAAGGTATCGGTATTTCAACCACTACGCAAGAGGTTTGTCTTGTTATACAGCATGTGTTGAATGCCTTGATATAGACGCGTAGGTTGATGGTTCGCGCCCGGACTATGGTGAAAATGTTTTCAATTTATTTGCTTTCTATAAGAGAGAAAGATACAGACAGAGAAACATGCGATGCGCACAGCTTACAATAGCTTCCTATATCAAAAAGTGTCGTGACAAAACTTTTCGTAAGAATTTTATCCGTCTAGCCTCCTTTCACAACGCGCGATAAGGAACTTCGTTCCAATAATAATTGCTTATTGAAATATTTAAAAATTCAACAAAAATTGGATATTCCAAGAAAACCAAACGAGGAGAATAAAAAGCTGTAATAATTAGCACGCCAAATTCAAATCTTACACATACACACGCTTAAGATAACAAGGAAAAGAAGGAACCTATCTTAGAGAGCTAGTGTTGTTTGCAGCTCCTAGCGCGATTGAGGCGATGGCTCGAACGGATTGTGGACCTCGTGCACAGGAGCTAGAACAAGGAAACTTGCTTTAAAGTTGACTGAATCTTGCCTAGACGTAAACTTGCGGGCTGCGGAGCTGTGGAAAAAGGGAAAAAAAGTGTAAGGTACTAGAAAGCAGTGGACTAGAAAATAAACTAGGGAAAATACAATAATTAACTTACCAGCCAGACAATATAAAATTGTCCACCCAACAATAAATTGAAAAATATTTCAAATGTCTGATCAGTGATCAGTGGCAGTTAAAGGAAAGGAAGAGTTCCGACAATTTGAAATTTCGATTATTTGAGAACCAAAGTGGAAGGGAAGTTTGATAAAAATTACAGTTTTATTATGAAGTGACTGATGAGACGAAGAAACTACATATTTAGAGACTTAGTAGAAATTAGAGAGAATGGTACTAATGTGCCACAGAAATTAACTACATAAAATAGTTTTAAAACGAAAAACGTAACAGACTGAACGGCATGTTACACAAGAGAGAACTCCATGCTTTCCCTTCCCGACATACCCACTACTTTAGACTCGATTTCCTTAAATTAGGTATTTCAAAGTGGTCAAACTTCTTGGATGTATTGATAATACATAATATCAATAAAATCACAGAAGGACGAAGATCAATTTCAATGTGGGGGATAGGTGTGGAAGCTGCTTTCACCGATTTTTCCATAGAAAAAAACGTACCAACCTTATTTTGATTACCAGTCGCTCAATTTTCATGCTAAAAACTTTTTTTTAAAGGTCAATTATTTACTTCGAAGAAGATTTCATGAGTTTTCCTCAAAAAATGAATGCAAAGTTTTCAGGTTGTTTGACTTTGACGTCTATTTTTTCGTCGAAAAACTATTATAACAATAAAAATGTTAGTTCAACGGAAAAAAATTGAAGAGAATTATTTTCTTGGAATTACTTTTTCCAAAAACTAATGTAGCTAAAATGTGATGAAATATTTCCACCGCCGAGATGGGGTGGCAACCACCCCCAACGTTTTAACGTACAGCGGCTTGATAAAAAAATTGTTCCTGGGCTATTCCCCTGAAAATTCCAACTAAATCCTTGCTGGACTAATAAACTACGTGCCAAAATGTTGCATTTCCTGTACTATAATGGTTTTACTTATTGTGAGTTAATATAATCATATCTACCTAAAAACAAACGTATAGATGAATAAAATAATGTTGATTCACTCAGGTTGTATTTCTTTTCTGCAAGCAAGTGATAACAAGGCGATATTCAACTGGCTTCAAAAGATTTTTCAAATACATATAATTAAAGCTGTATGAAGTTGATCATAACTCATTGAATCAATACTAACGAGCTAATCTACAATAGCTAGGTAGTCTATATTACCAGGTTATTACCAACAACTTTCCATCGTTCTTATCAACAAAACTTTGGTCATAATTCACACAATGACTTCATTCAATTATACACTTAAAAGTTTCTGCATTTTTTGTTAGACTAGAATTTTCTCCGTCGATGTAACTAAGTATAACTTTTGAAGTGATCAATTTTGAAACAACAACTTCAGGCTTCTATACTTGAAAAAAGTTGGAAAGGTTTTCGTCACTCCTCACGGCTCTGTGTAATTCATTTCAGCAGTTTTATGTCGTTGTAGGGAGATGAAAAATCATTTTTCATGCTATTTAGACCACTCACAAGTCATTTTTTTGTTCATGGTGTAATGGATAAAGAGGAATTTAAACTGCTTCGCAACTAATAGTTCCAATAATAATAATGTTACTGAACACTCAACACATTCAGGAATAACGGATAGTGAATTTTTAACGGGCATGCAATAATGAAACCAATAATATTGACGTGTTTGATTTTTAAAAATTCTGTTAGAAGATTTCCAATAATCACGTCTGCTTTCAATTTGTAGCTAAATGCAATAATTACAGCAACAATATAGTTCAATATCTTGTAATTCCTCAATCATATTCGAATAAAATTTCAACTTATTGCAGCAAGCCCAAGGACCCATTTGAAATTAGTGATTATGTTTCTTGTTTCAAAACGAAATAACAGATAACAAATACATTTTTTCAAAAAAGAGACAATCTGTATCTTACTTCAAATTCCAAATTCTGCTTGACTCTAGTGTTGCGATGACATGAAGTTGTAATAGGTTATACAGTGTATTTAAAAAGTACTGATCACTAGTTCCTGAAAATCGTATAGTGAGTTTAACGTCCCGTATACTTTGAATTGCGCAACTTGAAATAAATATTACATCATATGTCTGTGATGTCTACAATGTCTTGTAATATGGTGAACCAAGGTTTCACAATTTCAATGAATCAATCACGCGGTATTTTATATTGGTGAATGAAGGGCTCTTCACTATACTTCCAATTTGATCAAGTATTTTCCATACCCCAGCTGTAGTGACACCACACAATTTGAAAGATAGAATGAGGCAGGATTTTCATTCTAAAACGGAGCAAAAACTTAGAGGTTTGAGTCGATCTTTTGAAGATCGTCTTCCAGCCTGCTGCTTCAATGTGAAGGATAATAACTTTCAGCATCTTTTATAAGTTAATAACGGGAGTCCCAGTTGCTGACTTTGTAGACCATAACCCTCATCATCTGAATTAGGAAATCCAGAACAACAATTTTCATGACGCCAATGTCGTCTACTCGGAATAGCTGGTTCGGAAGACTAAATGTGGAAGTAGAATACAATAAGCCAACAAACAGACTATAATTCTCTCAAAAAATCATGTTCCACAGCTCATTTAGAATAAGTTATGAAATCAAACAATTTTATTTTGTAAAATCTACATTGTAATTTAAACATAAAGTGACGCGTTTCGCTAACACAGTAGCTTTATCAAACGTTGGAGGTATAATGAGAAACTTTCTATTTATACAGTGCCTTAATACTAAATTATACGGAAATTTAACAATAAAATTATAATCTATTTACAAGGAAATGAAAAGAATTTATCTAAATATGGAATTAACTAAAGAATTTAACAAGTTTACCTGGAAACTCATTCACAACCATCCTACAGGAATCTTTCTAGGTAAAAAGGTTTAATAATGGAGAATTGTTAATATCAAGTTGGTCGTTAAGAAGATTATATGAATATTTGTTTTTATTTATCTCTAGGGCTTCTAAAAGATTTAATTTGAAGGATTTAGTTTCTATATGCAAAATTTCAAAATTTGAATCGAAAGAGTGTTGGTTTGCTAATAAATGATTTGAATAGTTGGAATCTAATTTTTGATTGTCAAAACTACGTTTGTGTTCTGAAATTCTAGTTTTAAAATTCCTAAACGTTCTACCTATATAAATTTTATCACATTCATCATTACCACATTTTAATTTATAAACTCCTGATTTATTTAGTTTTGAGGATTTGGATTTGTTGTTTTTAATGAATTTTGATAAATTGTTGTCAGTTTTGAAGCAAATATTCAAGTCTAAAGTTTCTAAAAATGATTTTATTTTTAAGGATGGTATTCCAAAGTAAGTTAAGCTTTTAAATTGGTTATTTTTGTTTTTATCAGAAGGAAATACTTGTTCTAGAGTATGTTTTCGTATCTTTTTATTTATGATGTTGTCAATTAAATTTGGATCGTAATTATTATTAACCGCTATTTGCTTTATTATATTTAGTTCTTTATTGTAATTGTCAATATTCAATGGAACTGTTAAAAGTCTATGTATCATACTATTGAAAGCTGCTAATTTATGACTGATTGGGTGGACTGAACTATTATGAATTGTAATGTCTGTATGTGATGGTTTGTGAAATATAGAAAAGTCATGTCTATTATTTATATTTGAAATTGTAAGATCTAGAAAGTTTATGGACTTATTTTGTTCAATTTCTACTGTAAATTTGATATTTTTATGTATTGAGTTAATGTGAGTAATGAAGTTATCTAATTGTCTCGTAGTACCAGTGAAGCAAGCTAAAATGTCATCTACATATCGGTGCCAGTAAACAAATTTTTTACTAAGGGGGTGTTTATGAATTATCTTTTCTATGTTATCCATGAAAATTTCTGATAATAGGGGACTGAGAGAGTTGCCCATAATCAAACCCTCTTTACTGCTATAAACCTTTCCGTTGAAATGAAAATAATTTTGATTTAAACAAACTCTTAATAAATTTATAATATCAAACTGAATTATGGGATTAGTATTATTGTAAGTGAGCAAGTTATCAACAAGAGTGATATAGTTTCATCAGGAGGTATACTAGGGAATAGATTTGTTACATCGAAAGATATTAATTTAGACAAGTGAGTTAGTTTTATATCTTGAATATTATTAATTAGTTCTGTTGAGTTTTTAATTGAAAATTGAGGTTTGAATGAACAATATTTGGAAATTATATCTATTAGAAATTTTGAGATTTTAAATGACGGTGCTGTGAAAAAATAAACAACCGGTCTAATTGGGTACCCTTCTTTAATGAATAGAGTTCAGGGTGTTGTGGATTTGGTAAAAATAATTTGTGTTTTTCTTTGTCGCTTATTATCGATTTGGAGTTATTTACCGCTAATTTTATTTCTTTTTGGAATTTAATAGTAGGATCTTTTTTAAGAATCTCAAAATTTCCAGCCTGTATGAAATTGTTTGTTTTTGATATATAATCTTCTTTAGGTAATACTAGAACCGTATTTCCTTTGTCTGCTTTAGTAAAAATTAGGTTATCTGAATTTGATTTTTGTTGAATTGTCTTGACAACTGATAACTCAAAATTGGGTTTGTTATATTTGAAAAATTCTTTTTTAATAATATCAGAAGCTTTATGTTTTAGATTAGAGTTATTTTGAAAATTATACAAATTGATTTCGGTTTCTATACCTAGTTTATTGAAGTTATCTAATGAACATGTGGGTTGAATATTATGTTTAAAACCTTTTTGTAATAATTGAACTTCTTTATTTGAAAAAACTGTATTTGAAAGATTGACAAATCTGTGAAAAAATGTATGTTCTGAAAATTTGGATTGTGGGTTTTCTGTTACTGGTTTATTATTCAATAGTGATTTTAATTTACGTTTTTGTACTTGGTACTTTTTGTGAATAATTAATCTAATTTTATCTCTTATATAAAGAAGGGTACCCAATTAGACCGGTTGTTTCTTTTTTCACAGCACCGTCATTTAAAATCTC
This sequence comes from Galerucella pusilla, assembly GCA_910591695.1. Classification (NCBI taxonomy): domain Eukaryota; kingdom Metazoa; phylum Arthropoda; class Insecta; order Coleoptera; family Chrysomelidae; genus Galerucella; species Galerucella pusilla. The sequence continues at coordinate 42,873 of CAJUYI010000665.1, read as the reverse complement.
AAAATTTCTAATAGATATAATTTCCAAATATTGTTCATTCAAACCTCAATTTTCAATTAAAAACTCAACAGAACTAATTAATAATATTCAAGATATAAAACTAACTCACTTGTCTAAATTAATATCTTTCGATGTAACAAATCTATTCCCTAGTATACCTCCTGATGAAACTATATCACTCTTGTTGATAACTTGCTCACTTACAATAATACTAATCCCATAATTCAGTTTGATATTATAAATTTATTAAGAGTTTGTTTAAATCAAAATTATTTTCATTTCAACGGAAAGGTTTATAGCAGTAAAGAGGGTTTGATTATGGGCAACTCTCTCAGTCCCCTATTATCAGAAATTTTCATGGATAACATAGAAAAGATAATTCATAAACACCCCCTTAGTAAAAAATTTGTTTACTGGCACCGATATGTAGATGACATTTTAGCTTGCTTCACTGGTACTACGAGACAATTAGATAACTTCATTACTCACATTAACTCAATACATAAAAATATCAAATTTACAGTAGAAATTGAACAAAATAAGTCCATAAACTTTCTAGATCTTACAATTTCAAATATAAATAATAGACATGACTTTTCTATATTTCACAAACCATCACATACAGACATTACAATTCATAATAGTTCAGTCCACCCAATCAGTCATAAATTAGCAGCTTTCAATAGTATGATACATAGACTTTTAACAGTTCCATTGAATATTGACAATTACAATAAAGAACTAAATATAATAAAGCAAATAGCGGTTAATAATAATTACGATCCAAATTTAATTGACAACATCATAAATAAAAAGATACGAAAACATACTCTAGAACAAGTATTTCCTTCTGATAAAAACAAAAATAACCAATTTAAAAGCTTAACTTACTTTGGAATACCATCCTTAAAAATAAAATCATTTTTAGAAACTTTAGACTTGAATATTTGCTTCAAAACTGACAACAATTTATCAAAATTCATTAAAAACAACAAATCCAAATCCTCAAAACTAAATAAATCAGGAGTTTATAAATTAAAATGTGGTAATGATGAATGTGATAAAATTTATATAGGTAGAACGTTTAGGAATTTTAAAACTAGAATTTCAGAACACAAACGTAGTTTTGACAATCAAAAATTAGATTCCAACTATTCAAATCATTTATTAGCAAACCAACACTCTTTCGATTCAAATTTTGAAATTTTGCATATAGAAACTAAATCCTTCAAATTAAATCTTTTAGAAGCCCTAGAGATAAATAAAAACAAATATTCATATAATCTTCTTAACGACCAACTTGATATTAACAATTCTCCATTATTAAACCTTTTTACCTAGAAAGATTCCTGTAGGATGGTTGTGAATGAGTTTCCAGGTAAACTTGTTAAATTCTTTAGTTAATTCCATATTTAGATAAATTCTTTTCATTTCCTTGTAAATAGATTATAATTTTATTGTTAAATTTCCGTATAATTTAGTATTAAGGCACTGTATAAATAGAAAGTTTCTCATTATACCTCCAACGTTTGATAAAGCTACTGTGTTAGCGAAACGCGTCACTTTATGTTTAAATTACAATGTAGATTTTACAAAATAAAATTGTTTGATTTCATAACTTACTATGGATCTACATCAAGTAAAAGCCTCATCTATTCAATTCATTTAGAATAATTGAGAAACAAACACATGAAATCATTTCCAACCATCGATATGCTCTAGAAATTACTAAGATAAATACCACTTCAAATAGGAGATTTCACATCCTGACTTCATTATCAGAAGTACTCCACATTATTTTAGCTTCTCCGGCGTCGTGCTGCTTGTAGTTCCCATCACGTCTTAACATACTTCAGATTGATTTGTTACCACGATTTTCTCATTTCTTTTCCACCCTGACGATATTGAAAACTAGATACATTTCGGAGACTGCTTGGAAAAATATAATTGAAATCTAAGATGAATGCATAATACAAATGGCAGTTACTTTTGATTTATGTTAACTCTATTTACATGTTGAAAATTTTATTTTCCAAGGTATAATATTAAACATCATCAATATCGGGTTGTCATATCCATTATGTAAATATCAACTCTACCAAGAGTACATTTCTTAAATGATGAAAAAAGGCGTTTATCCAAATAATTTAGCAGAAAATCGGACGAAATCTTACATCTTTGTAGGACAAAGCGACTGTCACTAAAAATTGTGATAAATAGGTTCGCTTAATGGAGAACTGCCAATATATTTTATAAGCACCCAAGTAAGAGATAATGATGTTAACGAGATATACAAGTGAAAGGTTATTGAATAATACTAGTTTTGTGTACAGGGCATTTCGTCCCATTTACGGAAAGATTTTTCAAAATATTTCAATTAGTAACAAATCAGCGAAACAATACTAAATTATTTCATAGGGTGCTTAAATTGATCTTCATTGGTTTGCGTACAATGACACAATCGAGCCTCAAATGAGTTTTAAACATTATGTAACATTTCTGGTGTTATTTGTCGACATTCTTGAATAATTCGCTGACGTTAATCATCTATGGATGCTGGCTGAGTGGCTTATATTTTGGTTTCCAAGAAGAAGACGACGAAGGAGAAGAAGATAACTAGCTTCCATTGCCAATTAATTTTAATATTTGAACTCACATTTTGAGGAATATATAATATGCCTTATTTAATGATGAATAAAAATATGTGTAAAATCTATTTCCTCACTGTTTTTTAATTTTGAAATATTATAATCCAGAATCAATAATACTCACGCACTCACGGAATTACGCACTTGCCGCTACGCGGCATCGTGCGTAACTTTTCCATTCGTGCGTAAAATGCTTCTTACCACACACGTAACGTAATATACTATTATACAACGCTCTGATAACCGTAACTCACGCTTGACCTTTCATAAGCACATAATGACTATACGCTGCGCACTCTTCGCGCTCTACCTCAAAAATGGTTCGTTGTATGGAAAAAAATTTCAATCAAGAGTTGTAGAGAATCTCATACTTCACAACTTTCATGATAAAATACAAATCTCATTCGAGCAATGGGAATCGATATATTTCAGCTCATTATCTTCCATTCCGAGGTGGAATCCTAATATGACTGGGCTATTATTACTAGATTCACAATGCAAACCTCAGGTCCTCTATATACTGGGGAGGGTGTTCGTTGACAATATCGAGCTTAATAAAATTTGATTGAATTATTTCCATGGAATCTAATGCACAATAAAATTATGAAACACAGTTCTTACGAGTCAGTTATTAATATCAAAGATAATATAAGAAATGTATAAGTGTTACATAAATAAAAGCATTGTTTTTCCAAGTAACAGGGGATAAACAACATTCTTTCGCATATTTGCTCAGATTATCCGTTATGCCATTAACATTATAACAAAATAACAGATCATTACCAGGTGAAAAATAGATATTAAGCTCTTTTTGTCGATGCCGGAATAAACTATTATTTGTTCTCGGTTGCAATAAAATCCATCCCTCCAATCGAGATTCGAAAATATATGTCTCTTGTTTGTAACAAAATTTTATTCACGCACCAAATCATTGAGATCCCCTTGAAATAGTAGATGTGATGGGGAAGCTTCTTCCAAGTCAGGATAGGATGATACATTATCTATTTCCTCCTATCCAGTAGACAGATTTAAGCTTCCAGCTGTTCTAGTATAGGTAGATTTTCAGTGGAAAATATATTTTTTATCAGTTCGGAACAATACTCCCATATTTAATAGTTTATATATTAGGTTTGAACTGGTTGAATAAATGTACCTTCCCAATCCATATTCAAATCCGGATTTAACTTTCAAAAATGTATTTCATATCACAAAACGGCTCATTCTATCGAATTCCGACAGGAGTACCCTTTCGTTACCGTAATGTACACGGAGGTCAATTTCGATAATTTCATACAGGGTGTACCATCCCTGCAAGAATTTTGGATTACTAATAATTGCGAGTAGTCTGTCCCTGGCTTCAAGGCATTACTGTAACTCTATTTCCCCTCCCAAAATAAAGATACACGTACATTATATAGCTATACTGAAAATTTTATGAAGATCAAATAACAAAAAATAAAAATAGAAACCAAATTCAAAATTAACTTTGGAAATGAGGGCCTGCAGAGAAAGAGTTTATATGAAGTACTAAAATTATTTTGGCTAAGATTAAACGCTCATGACTTTTTCCCCATTAGTCTCGGGACACACGATATATTTAGGAGAAAAAAATATTCCCATAGCTCGTTAGTTATGGACTAATATTTCTCTTTCCTTCTTTTTATGAAAGAATCATTCCAATCTCCGCCTTGGAGAAATAAGGGGCATTCATAATATAATCAACAAACTTTATGTAAACGAAACAATTATTTTTCTTGAATTGCCTTCGAATTTTAGCCTTCTGGTTATCCTAAGTGAAATTCGAGTTAGGCAACCTGAAACGTTTACTTTAACGCTTACAAAATATTACCTACCATTTTTTCAATATTTTTATTTCAATCAGATGGGGTGTTTAATAGCAGACATTTTTCTTAACACGGTTTACTTACAGCCACAATAAATTTCAGTGGATAACAATTAATGGGTTAGGTAGAGATAAAGATAAAGTTACATTGTGGTAAGTAACGGCAAATATGCATGTTTTTAGCTCATTTAAAGTCATCAGTACAGTATAATTAAACATAGGAGGTGATGAAGCCAAGAGCTAATGGGCTCGCTTACTAAAATTTTTAAATTATTTTCAACTTTCGTAAAACAAAGCACTAAGGTTAGCTTCTCCAAATGCTATTTATGGTGAATGTGAAGTGGAAATTAAATCACCAATGTTGAAAAGAACAAGAAAAACTTATTTTGATGGAGCAGGTTATATTATTTCCAAATGTTTACATCAGATTCAAATGCACATGCACCTCACTGGTAAAAAAAGCGATATTTGTTAGAGCTGATCCGGACTTTGAATCAAATGAAATAATTTACATAGAATATACGCCAGTTTTGTTGATCTACTGAAAAGGATTACCTGTTTTTTGGAAAAAAGCAGTATTTAATAAAATTTAATTTGTGAAGAACTGAAAAATTATTTTATTAAATAATTTTGAACATTAATAACACCACAAGCTATAAGAACAATATTGTGTCTACGTATTTAAAAAAAAATTAGATTCATACAAGCCCGTGGTTTTCAATAACCCTCTCAATATGGATTCACAACGTATTTTATAAGGTTATTTATAACGATTCTGATTGAAGAAAAATGAAATCCTATAAATACACAAACAAAGTAGGTATGTTGACTTATCAGTGGATGCTTTGAGTCTTTTTATGCTTTTCTGCCACTCCTTCCGTTTTTTTGCATCCTTATTAATAGAAATAAATGTTTCAATCGTGGTACTTTTACATTCTGGGACCGCACAATATTTATAGTTTTTTTCACTTTGGTTCTGGTCCATTGTGTCGAATAGTTTAAATTATTTCTAAACCTTCTTATTTCACAAACACAACACTGTTTAGAGTTTGCTAAAACGTATAATAAGCATAAAGGTAAGCAAGCAAAATACTGTTACTAGCTAAGTAGTCATCTAACCGGAAACCGATCGGCACGGTATCTGGAGAGATTTCATATGAGATGTATGTATGTATGTATGTGTGATTTTTGGGGTGACATTCACTG
>CAJUYI010000665.1:0-27176 GCA_910591695.1 Galerucella pusilla | reverse complement strand
AATTAATTCCCAACTTAGAAGAGCCATCTCTTATTGTTATGGATAACACTCCATACTATAGTGTTCTTTTAGGAAAGCAACCTTCTACTAACTCGACAAAAAATGAAATTGTTACATGGTTGACAACAAACAACATTAAGTTTGCTACAAATTGCAAGAATGAATAGAAAAGGAAACGTGTATAAAATTGATGAGTTACTACGAGAACATGGTCATGAAGTGCTGAGACTACCGCCATATCATTGTGAATTCAACGCTATTGAATTAATTTGGGCAAATTGCAAGTCATATTACAATAAATATATTGGAAAAGATGGTTATTCAGATGGTTCTGTTATAAATATGTGGAAAGAGGCACTGGAACAATGTGATCAACAAATTTGGGAAAAATGTGCTAGGCATACTCATGAAATTATAGGAAAGTGGTATGCCCGAGAGCAAAATATAGTTGATATTGGCATTCAACCAATTACTATTGACATAAATACTGGTGATAGCTCCGATTCTGAATATGAGGACGATTAAATAAAATTTATTGTATATATTTATGAGTCTTAAATATACATATTTAAAATATTTATTATTTATTTTCACAACCCAAAAGATTTTTATTTTCCATTGTTGAACCGTATGGGTGGGACGGCCCAATAATAATGGTTGCCAGCCATAACCCTAAAGGGGCAATTTTGATTTGCAAAGTTTTTACTGAGGTAGTTGTTATTAATACTAACTCTTATGCAAGGAAATTTGCGGAATAACCTTATAAAACTCTGGAATACTAACAGTTTTTTCAAACTAAAAGTTTAGGTAACATATTGCTTACTGGCTGTAAAATATTCACAAATATCTATTACACCACCTTCAATAATAAATAACGTACACCGTCATTTTAGCCACATCCTAATTGAACCATCAATCTACGACCTGCGTGCCATTTAATGTATTGATGTATTGCGTTTGTATATGAATGATGATGCATGGGAAAAGATTTACCGAACCAACTGTACTTGATACCAGAGTCGAGAGAAATTCGTCGATGAACACCAATTCTTGTTTTTATGAAAATTGAAGGCATTCTCACAATTTTTACCCTGTACACCGTCTGCTGTTGTAATTGTGGGCTTCTCACTAAGCCCTAAGAAGCCCTAAGAAGTCTTGAATAGTGTTGGCGTATCTGCATTTCGCTTATTAAAAAAGGTATTTGTTGATTTAATATTTAATTTGTGATTATTTCAACCATAGAATTGTATCTTATTGACAAATAACATACTTAAACCATAGGAGCAATAAAAGTGTGTTATTAAGAGAGACCATAGATGGAAATATTGGTTCTGTGTTTTAGGATTTTTCTGCTATATTATTTGACAGTTGTCCAACGAAAGTATAATTATATTTTAATTGATTTTAGATAAATGTATTCAGTTTTGTTTATATCGTTTATCTGTTTTTTTTTATTGTTCATTTTGTTCTTACTTTTAATTTGATTACGTCACCATTCACTAAAATAAATTCTCTTTTGAAGGTTTGTTGGTATTTTTATTTATGCTGCATATTCCGTTGCTATGAATAGATTAAAGATGAAGTAAAAATTGCACGAATTTGAAGTGAGTAAGATTATAAATCCTACTCACCCGTTCACCCTGATAGGAATATAATTCTCATGTTTCTAAATTTTGTATCTGAGCTAGACCGAAAAAAAAATTGAATAATTGCATTTGAAGTGAACATATTCAATTCTGAACCAATAGCAATCATGATTTATTTCATTGGAACATTTTTTTTCAAATTAAAAATTATGAAATATCTTTAAAATAATTATCATCCGAGCTTGGAGCATTGAATATTCGTATTCAATTCAAAGTATTGTTATAATTGTCACCATATTGTCACAAAATATCGTATTGGCGATTGCACACACGATTTATATAGAAATTGGCCTAAATGGAGAACAAGTTATGGTGAATTTATGGCAAAAAATTTGACATACATGTCATTTCCAGTTATACCAGAAGTGAACGATGTAACAAACAAATGTAAGATAGAGAGAGACCCACATTCAGAAGGAACTGTTGCGAAATATCATATTACACATCTTAAATGAATGAACATAATAGACCGGTAGCCCATGACACGTGTAGGCTTCATTATTGTAAATGGAAGCCGTGTTCACCATCAAGTTTAATGTGAAGAACAAATAGGAAAAGGCTATAGCCCAAGACCCAAGCTTCATAATGGACGCTACAAATTAAGTATCGTCGTAAAAAGTATTCCAGTAATGTTTTTAACATCTACTAAGCAGTGTCGAGTGAGGTTAGTATTTTAATGGGTGACCAGGGAAACACCGTCGTAGACTCCGTAGAGACTGGAGACTGCAGACTGGAGACTGCAGACTGCAGTTGCATAGCACAGCTCCCAGGCATTCAGGCATTATACCAATTAGTACGAGGAATAATATAGGTATGCCGTCTTTTGTAGAAGACGTAAAACCAAGGTCCCGAGTCCCGAGAAAGAGAGAGAGAGAGAGAGCAGAGGTGCTGCCGGTCATCCTTTCATCTTAGGGACTAATTCCCAAAACTCCACAAGACAGCCTAACCGAACTAGATCTCCACAAAAACCCATACATTGATCAGCAGAATGCTGTAATCTTAAATACTTGTTACACTGTCCAATAATTTCTAAGCATGTATGCTGAGCCTCATCTCATTTGCGTTAACACATGATCGGATCGGAATAGGTCAACATCACCAGCAAGGCCTGAGCAGGTGTACACTTGAGATAATGATCATAATAATGATAATAGTTCACCTGATTGACCATTTGGAATGATGATATCCCTCTCACATATTTCATCAATATTAAACTGAGCGCACTTGTCGTCAACTTTCGCATGAATTTGCATCTGTACGCGCTCCAGGCGAAATAAAATGGGTATGGGACGTGTAACAACTGAGCTTGCTCTGAAATTACTCAATTCTGGTCAATAGAACCATCGAACGTGCCTTGCTCAGTAGCTGTCAACGACGATCCAAATTTGCTCAATGCGGTCTAGCTGGTGAAAAACTACATTCAAAAAACGCACTCGAGATTCGGTCAACTCCATTTTTTTGATACAATAGCTCGATGCAGCATGAGCTCAAAATAGAAGCTAGGCGTCGTTTGCTTCAAAGAGTACTGAAACAATAATCAATTGTTTTTTCATCACGATAATATAGCTGCTCAAACATCATTGGTTGTTCGTGATTTCTTGGCCAAAATAGCATACCAATCACGCATCAGTCACAGAATTAACCAATTAACCGGATGAAGCCATTTGCGAGTTTTTCCTATTTCTAACACTGAAATGTCCATGAAGAGATCTATGCAAAGTCAAAAAGCGCATATCACAAATTTTTTATTTCAGGCCTTTTCTTGGAACCCTCGTATATCTCTATCCCAGAAAAAAGACAATATTAACTATTTTGTGGCTTAGATAAAGGTAATCAAGGAAAGATAACTGCAGTATACATATATATAAATAATTCAGCGCTCGCTCATGTATATAAAAGTGTATAGTACAACCATTTTCTGTATTGATTTAAAAATCAATGTATTTAGAAATTAATATAGGTTCGGTTCAACGACCAGATGATAAGGTAAAATCGCAGCTATATAATGTTGATTGTTATTCAAGGGAAGGAATATGGTTTTCCTAATTTTTATTCACGAAATTTAAATAATACACTCGTCAATTTCAAGTAATGCTAGATTTTTCAGTTTCACGGTTCAAAATATACGGTTTTTATTCAGGTTTGTTGAGGTCTGTTTGAAGTCAATAGGTGCTAAGGGTGACAATATCATTAATTATGGTGGAGTGAAGGCAGTGTCCGACACAGAAATCGCATCATCCATTAAAAATGCACAGTCTTTCACAACTTATAAGCAGCAGCTTCACAATTACTAGCACAAAATTCGTCGTGGATTTATGTATTGAATTCAATAACAATGCAACACCTATTATCATACGTTTTCAAATAATTATATATATAACTTGTGAATAAAAATGTTGAGTATGCATTATGTGTTGGCCAAATCATGATTTAAAGACGATGAGATGATATTTTTGTTTTCCAAAACTGGAAATAAACAGATTTTCATGAATTCAGTTTATCTCCGTGAAACAAAAATGCGTCCTTAGAAAGTATTAATTCGAGGTACCCAAATGTATCAAATTATGATACATCCATGTATCCAATTATGCTCGATTTTTTCAATATACCGAATTATGTAAGCTTATTCACCAATTCGAAGGAAAGCTTGAAGTGAATTCAGTCTGAACCAGAAACATTCGAACTCACACATTATTGAAATTGAAAATACAATATTGGTTGGATTACAGCATGCTTGTCTAGATAGATAGAACCGCGATTTGGAATGTATATTTATAATACAACAATTTCATTCGAATTTGTGTGGCATTATTTATTAATTCCTTCAAAGGTACTTCAGAAATCATTTCCAAAAGATAGATATGTAATATGAATCATAGAAAGTTTAATAAAAGTAATAATTCTCAATTGTAGGTAGATCTGTGTATTCTAAGACCATTTTATCAGATTCAAAAATATAAGAAAAGTTCAAATGCTGCTGATTTTAAAACATACTAATAAATGTTTTACATTCTATGGAACCAAAATAGGTTGAATTCTGGTTGCATACAATAACTGAAACAAACCAATAAAGAGAAGAAAAGGTATTTGATAGACTTTATTTTATATTTACTAAACTGACATGCTATTTCAACGGCTTGGCTACATAATATTTCAGTTATAACAGAAGTCACATGGGATGGGTTTTATAATTAACAAACTGTATACTTACCTTTTATAACATTCTGTGTGTGTAGTTTGACCTACATTCAGAAGAAACTGTTGCGAAATGTCATATTTCAAATCTTAAATGATTGAACATAATAGACCGGTAGCCCATGACACGTGTAGGCTTCATCATTGTAAATGGAAGCGTGTTCACCATCAAGTTTAATGTGAAGAACAAATAGGAAAAGGCTATAGCCCAAGACCCAAGCTTCATAATGGACGCTGCAGGGGTCATCGTAAATCATATTTGGAAAATTATTAACAAATTAAGTATCGTCGTGAAAATATTCCAGTAATGTTTTTTACATCTACTAAGCAGTGTCGAGTACGGTTAGTATTTGAATGGGTGACCAGGGAAACACCGTAGTAGACTCCGTACAGACTGGAGACTGCAGTTGCATAGCACAGCTCCCATGCATTCAGGCATTATACCAATTAGTACGAGGAATAATATAGATATGCCGTCTTTCGTAGAAGACGTAAAACCAAGGTCCCGAGTCCATGGACGTTGAGCTGGATTGAGAACCTCACCACTGGTTGGAACACTAGTGGGCTAGGCAAAATTTCTGGTTAGGGGTGGAGTGTTCCCGGCGTCGGTGTTCAGCCTCAGTCGCAGTAATAGACCGACGTTGGATAACCGAATAAAAAAATATCTACTAATATAGGAAAATCTTCGGCATGTATTGGTTAATTTTTTCTCACCTTATTATGAATTTTCAACCCTCGCTTATCAACCCTTAGGATCGCTTGGATATGTATGCCATATTTCTTTGATGATAAAGTAGTATCCAATGGATTCATCCAAGTTCGTGACATCGTTCCCATTGATCTAGTTTCGTGATAATTCCAAGATAATTCCGTCGATTATCAAGTTTGTGTCCTGGTCAAAAGCTTAATTTCACTTGCTTTTCACAGTAAACTCGATGGCATCCATTCAAAATAATGTGTCATGAGATATAACTCATTCTTGGAAGACTTTTCTATCCCATATTTATTTATAAATCACATGGGACTATTATTAATGGTATATTATAGATCGAGGTGGTGGAGACTATTATAATTGACCGAGAACGGGGCAATGCCTCTCGCGAAATGAGGTCCGAGGCTTATAAATGTCTTCACCACCGTGGTGTATATACAATAATTGACATTATACAATATTTCAATGCTAAAATATAACTTAACAAAGGATCTCCAATGGGAAAACGGTACATATGAACTTCTACATTGTTACTCTTACAACTTATACACACAGCAATAAAATACCATTATTCCTACAGTTTATAATCACCAATATCAAGTGCACGAATTGAAGAAATCTATTATACGACCACATTCAAATATTTCACCAAAAGTGGGTCATGTTTTACTTCGAACACATGCGCAATTAAAGAAAAAACAAATCACAGGGGTATTGCGTTCACAACACAACACCCTGAGTGTAAGAGTTATACTTATACACCGCAGCGTTAACAAACACACCACGAGAAGCGTTTACCCCTTCGTCTGACTGAAGTACACTGTCTGTTTTCGCTCCATAGATTATAAACGTACTCCTTATGTCATCAGTCATTTTTTGTTGATCGCGAATTCAAATACTTCCATTTTAATAGGTAATTTTAAGCAGCGAATATGTTCAAGAAAATCTCCTGGGTATCCAAAATTAAGTTGCAAAAGTTTTCCTCAAACTACTATCCCTGGATTCTCAAAATATTTGAGTTTGTCCATTATTGACCTAGGTATGTGAAAGAAAAAATTATTATTCACTCATAGAGAAATTCAACTTCTCAGTCGGCTAAAAGAAGCAGTAATTGTCAGCTTCACAGCTAGTAGTGGAAAAACAAAATTTATTTATTCGGGTTTTCCATTGCAGACACCCTGTATACCAATAATAAATATTACATTTCTCATGGAACTGACATGTCATTTTATAAGCTTGACTTGAGATCAAATTCATTCATTTATTCATCTATTCATTTATTTCACAAGTCCTCATTAAAATAATTGACACAAAATAAGAAATTTCATTTTTAGTGATTATGATGGCGGTATAGTTGTTTCATTACACTGAAGTAATAAGTAGGTATAAAGCGTAAAAAGTGGAAAGGAAGTAATAACTTAAAGTAAAAGTTACTTTTCTCTAATGTCGTTGAGAAGAAGTCGTTTCTTACATCCAACTATCTGTAACAAATTCAGTAATAGTGTATTTTTCTCTTAATTTTCAGAATGACTTTTTTGTTAGCAGTATAACCAGTAAGAAATAAGAGAGCCAATGTATCGAGTTGAAAACCACTATGGAGAATTAATTTACCTAATAATGATTTCCACACTCTTAGCGTTTTTCTTCACCATCGCATTCAGTAAATTCTCGATATTATGAATACTTTTGTGATTGATTCAAAATACAACATACGACAGGAACAAATATGGCAAAGTTAATGTAAGGCATCATGAAAAAACTAACAGTTATTTTTTCCTCCTCCGGTGTGATCCTGTGTATTTGACTCATTCCCCTCACGAATTATTCTGGAAATGTGTGGAAAAAGTTCCTGATAATAATATTTAGAGGTCAGTCTTTGCGAATTTTTTATGTCCATTAAAATAATTCTGAGAAGTATGTCGAGGAAAATAGCATGATACTGTTACTATTTAATTGCTCCCCTTTTCGCATTGGTAGTGTGCTCAATTTTGAACGAGGTCTCGATTTTAAGCGACTTGTAAGCGATTTCTAATCGATTTCTAATCGATTTCCAGTCAATTTTTAATCAATAGTTAATCGATAGTTGATCGATTTTAATCGATTTCAATCGATTATAAGCGACTTGTAAGCGACTTCTAAGCGATTTTTAATCGATTTTCAATCGAACCCTAATCGATTTTTAAACGATTTTTAATCGATTTTTCATCGAATTTTAATTGATTTTCAATCGTTTATCAACCGATTGAAAATCGATTAAAAATCCTAGAAATCTTGAAAATCGACTAAGAATCTATTGAAAACGAACGAAAATCATGAAAATCGCTTACAAGTCTCTTACAACGTCTCGACAACGACACGACAACGACACGACAACGACACGACAACGAAACGACAACGAAACGACAACGAAACGACAACGACACGACAACGAAACGACAACGAAACGACAACGACATTATGGATACCACCCACGTAGAGTCTAAAAAAATGCAGAAAAGCTGAAATAGCAATGCCTCCTCCAATATGCACTTCCTCCACGGAGAGTTTTCTAATTGGAAAACATACCTGAAGAAAATTACTACCAGGGCAACTAGGATTTTCTGTCAATGCAGAAGAGTTATGGACAAAGCCTGAGAAATACGATTCGAGGTGGTTCACTGGCTTCACACAACTGTACCAACGATTACCTATGGAAAAATATTCTGGTGAAGGAGGAGGACAGAAATGTCTTCAGGAGTGAACATATTACCTGCAATCCAAAGACAAATTCTTCTTGGTATTACCGGGACAATGAACAGCATGGGGACGGCATCAATGGAAACCCTTATTGGACTTCCTTCTTTGGAACTTTTTGTAGGGGTGAATGCGATAATGGAAACTTATGCTGAAATCAGTGAATCGAACAATGCTCGAGAAGGACACACTGATACCTACAACTAACTGGGACAATACTAGATGAACCAATATCTAGGTGTAGACTGGTAAAAAACTGTGAAAATCTCTTAACAGGATGGTGAAAGGCAACAAAGTGTGTCCAATATGGGTGACGGCACATGAGGGAGTTTTAGGTTTTGAAATGGACTCCATCGACTACACTCACCCCTACCGGGCATTTAACAAGATAGAGCAAAAAGTAATTGAGCAAACTTATGTGGAGTTATGCAATGATTACGAATATTCAAATGTTGTGGTATTATAACGGTACATTTATTATCTCAATCAAACAACCAATACAAAAACTTATTTGCGTCGTATTGTTGAACATTTTCAATATTTTAATGTTTTTCCAGAAATTACTCTGAAAACCAACTTAATAATTACTAATGTATATTGAGAAAGTTCCTTTCAAACAACTAACTGCTTTGATGTGGTTTTTTAGTTAAGAAAAAGAAGACATTCAACCAAGAAGCACCTGGCCTAATATCTTTTTAAGAGTGAAGGTAGTAAGTAATCAGCGTCAAAATCGATATAATCTCTTGACGAAGACTCCTTCAAAGCGAACAAATAGAAAATATATATCAAAGAACAGCTTGGTTAAGATTGTTAGAGAACGAAATTCCTCTACTTTGAGGGACGGAAATTGGCTAGAATAAAAAACAAACAAAATAACTTGAAATAATTTGGCTGTCAAATGAAGTGATGATAAAATGTTGTACGGTGAGGTATGTGAAAAATACATGTTATAAGAAAATAATAGAGTATTTTAAGCAAATTTACGCAGAAAGGAGGTCAACATATGGCTTTAATCAAAGATTATCATTAATTTGAATAACAACTTTGTGGAACAATTTAGATGAGAGAAGAATGCCGATCACACATTTTTTTTCCAAGTCCCACTCAAGCCAACTCACATCTTTTATTCCAAAGAGAAAGTTACATGCACCACAATCATGTCTGACTTCCTATTATCTGAATGAAAATAGTTCCGGCATCTCATATACATAGCAATGAGCCTTCTGTTCAAAAGCTACATGCAATTTTCCCATCAGCTTATTTTACTGTAAAATTTCTATCACACTATATACATATAGTTTTATTTTTACGTCATTCTTCCCGACTTCCAGATATTTAACTTTCAAAATAACATTATAGCACAAAGGTTCACTAGAACATGACAAAGCTGGTTTATCGGATAGAGAACACTACAAAAACAAATCCGACGCTCGATAACGAAATACATCAATTGAGTGCTATTCAAATAATTCAATCCCATCGCACGATTTGTGTGAAACTCAGATAATACTATGCCACCTCACATCAAATCTAGAAAATATTTCTAAATGTAGTGAAAACCGTATATTATGCTCCCAGGTATACTTTAACTATAAAATAGTGTATATTGGTTTTAATAATTTTTTTTCCGATAGGAAGTGGAAACTTATCAAGCAGCTTTTGCTTTTTATTTTTAAATAAAATGCTTGATTATTAATTCTCTTCTTGGGAAGAGAGATATACGCTCAGTATCTGATTCATTTTACCTTTGTGCTAGTATTTAATAATTCGTTCGTTTCTTTTGATAACACATTGTTAATGAGCTCAGTACTAATTCCAATTCCATTATTTGTGAAAAGCCATGGTACTTGAAAGATATTTATAATTTCAAGTACAAAGTGGTCTTTTACCAACTTTGATATTTTTGTTATTTATAATTTTATCTAGAAATACCAAATTTGGTTTTATGGATACTGCACTACTTCTTTTTGCCACAATTGGTTTCTGTCGCTTTCTATCTCCATTTCCCACCACAATATTTTAAAAGCTGTTGCTTTTTCATATTATTCATCTAATAACGCTACATAAAGACTTATTCAGTTGCTATATGGAATAAACTAGTACATGGAACATGTGCTCTTGATTTATTTAATTCACAATTATCTGCTCGAATTTTCAGCCTTTCCGTCGGTTGAAGGAGTTCTTCTTTGTCCCATTTGTTCTATAAAGGAAGTTTAGCTTCATTTAAACGAGACCGTACATCTATAATCAGAGAAGTTTATGTTATTATTTTGAACGGAGTCGCTCAAAGATAATCTCAATTAGCATTGCAATAAAAACAAAAACAATGCATTGCTGCCTTCGTTAATCCCTCAACGGTATTCTCTGCATTTGAATGTATTATCTTCTCGTTGTTCTGTACTAAAAACTCAATCAAAAATTAAATTTCCAAGCGGGTATTAACCGAACGACTGGTTTATGTTTGGCTTCAAAGAAAAGATGGCTCCATTTTCTACAAATCGATTTTCACTCCTCTATTAAATTTGTATACATTTTTGTGACAAAGTAAAGATGCACGGTACTGAATATCGAAAGCTTATCGAGTAGCTTGAAACGAATGACTTAATGGGGCAACCCTTTGACGCAATAGCCACGAGGCAGCTGAGGCAGCCTGGCATACGGACAGATCCAATCCAGAAGTAGGAATAACGGTGAACTAAAAAGATAGGGAGGAATACCATTCAGTTGTCACCTTCACAGACAGTCAAGCTGCACGGAAGGCACTGGATTCCCTAAAAGCTAGCTCTAAACTAACATAGGAGAACATTGTGAGGCTATAGTAGCCTGATACTAGGGACGAGGGACATGAGGGTAATGAACTGACAAATAAAAGGGCAAGACGAGACTCATCAAGACCCATTCACTGAACCGGTAGCCTCCATTAAATTCAATCCAACAAATCA
The DNA here is from genome assembly GCA_910591695.1 of Galerucella pusilla. Taxonomy (NCBI): domain Eukaryota; kingdom Metazoa; phylum Arthropoda; class Insecta; order Coleoptera; family Chrysomelidae; genus Galerucella; species Galerucella pusilla. The sequence goes on along the minus strand of CAJUYI010000665.1, from coordinate 15,948 downwards.
TATTTCTTACTTGAAAACCTGATAATTATATAGAAACACAATAAATACGGAGAAGAAACAATTTAAAATATAAACAATAGCACATAAAATAAGTATCATAACTCCACATATCAAACAGTTCAAAAATTACACACCGTACATCAACATTATGTATCGGTCTTTGCCAAACGTTAAATTCCCATAGATCATTCTATAATAATGTTCTGTGGACACATTCACGAATGGCGAAATATATAATGGTTCGAATTTCAATAAATATTTAGTGTGGCATTGTTAGCAACGGTGTTATTCGGTTCATGTTTATAATAGAACATTCAATACGTACATACATTAAACGAAATTCAATTATTGATTCGACTAGGACTACTTGAATGGCTTAGACAAGTTGACTATTATAAAAATCGAATAACATAATTTTGGTAAACAAATGAAAATCTTGACATATTGAACTTTGTTTTTCAACGTAGACCCAAAGACGTACAATGTGGAAATGTAATTAGAAGATCTATATGGGAAGCATGGTGAAGAAAGAGAATGAAATATCAAAGCTTTCATTTCTGGGACTGATTGGCCCACTGACTATAGGATCAGAGCGCGCACCAACATACCCCACACTTTTTGCTCCACAACAAAATTAATAATTTTCTTTCCATGCAGAATAAGCCATCTTATTGAGGACCAAGGTTGTACTCCTCTTCCAGTTCGGTGATCATACTCTCCACCTTCTTGTGGAACATATTCTTAAGAATTCAACGTCAGACCATCGGTTAAACTGTCAACAAATATGAACGTTAAAAGTACTTTTGTTCCGTCTAACCAACTTATTATAATGTTCCTGATATCATTACTGTTCAATAAATAATCGCCATTTAAATTTTTATAATATGTTGTTGATAATTTGGAAGGTGAGTTGATATTATACATTGTTCAATCTTGCATTGAATGAGATAGGGAGCTTGACCTCAAAAACAATATGGAACAAAATATCAACTCTTATCATTTCTTCAATAATATTGTATTGGTTTGTGTTTTCACCTGATTGAAAAAAACAAGAAAGAATGAATTAAATCTCGATATTTAGCATTTTTAATTGGGAATACAGACTTTTCACCTCTATTGTGTATTTCTATTGAAAAAATGAAGAGTGGAAAACCATTACAAAGAAATTCTCGAAAAATAGGGAGTCCAATTATAAAATTCTAAAACGATTCTAGAAATCCACAATTGTGACAAAGTCACAAACACAGGAAAAGTATCGGTAATGACGCTGTTTAAAATGGAAAAATAATTTCATGAATTTTCAGTATCGTCTCTTTTGAATATAACTACGTGATCATCAAAAATGAAATTCGAGTTATTTTTTTAATACATCCTAGAAACTGGTACTTGTAGACAATAATTTCCTAAGACATACTAAAAAAGCAACGGTGTTTACGGTAAATATTTTATTTTAAAACTGAATTATGGAATAAATTGAGGTGGTTACTAGTGATTCATTGCATAATATGAAGTATATCGACATGATATACTTAAATACAATATGCAGTCGACGAATGAATTCCAAAATGAAAAAATATTTCCATCCGAATTCAGTACATTACTGTATAAAACAGTAATTGAAATGCCTGGTTTCCATTGAATAGGAAAGTAAATTTTCATAATTCTAATTCAAAATACGGAGTTCTATTTATTTATGGAATTTATCAAAAGTTTTCATTCTTCTATTAAAAAAGGTTGAAGGTACCCATAATACTAGTAAACTCATTAGACTCTAGATAAATTGGAGTCAGTGTAACCTGATTTATCACAAATATATGTTAAGGAACTTTAATTTCCCTGGGTAATTTAACACTGAATGTCAAAGACACGCGGTGTTACGTCTGGGACCAACTTTGCGGAAATATTTTGAATGTGACACTCAATAAGAACAGAATCGTATTTCTTAATGTTCAAGGACTATGAAATTTCAAAACATTCACTTACCATACATTTTTGGTATAAATAAGGTTTAGCATTGGCACATTTATATTTTGGAGCAGATGTTAATAATAAATATAACTTATTAGGTATTAATTTTTTTTTCCGGGCCGAGATGGGAAACTCATGTTCGACTGGGTCCTCAACCAGTACCCAGACAGTGTTGGACTCATCCCCACAGAGATGCCTACCAACCAAACCCACCTCAAACCCTCCGTTACTCCCGCCTTGGAATCACTACCCTAGCATACGTCAAGACGGGCGGCGGTCCCTCACACACTCTCCATCACCTTCTTCCTTCTATCACTCCTACCTCTCTTATGCCATAGCGAGTCCTTGTCTTCCCCTTATCATGCTCTCTACTACGCCACTTATTTCCATCCATCCTCCTAGCCCCTCAACATAATCTCCACCATATTTCCCAATACACCGCCTCTCCCAGTTTATTTTCTAACTTCTTCAAAACTTCCTCATTCTTCCAACATCTAAACACATGTCCTACATCATCCTCCACTTCACATCTCTCGCACACTCCAGTTTCTCTTTTCCCAATCTTGTGGAGGTAACCCACTCTCGACCCATGCCCTGTGAGCACCTGCGTCAAGAAGTAGTTCACCTCTCCAAATTTCCGGTCCACCCAATTCCTCCTGCTCCCAATCGCTTCTTTTAGCGCGCCCTTATACTCATCCTGTACTTCCTCTCTGCTCGCACCCCTCCAGCGTTTCTGTCTGGCTCTAGCCATCAATTCCAATGGATAGGACCGTGATAGCACTGCTGCTGCCAGTCCACCCACTGTCCTGTACGCCTGCACCACCCTCATAAGTATTCCTCTCTGCACCCGCAGGAGTGGTCTAACCCTCGCATTCACCCCTGCTTTCTCACCCCACACTTCCGCGCCATACAGCATACTCTGCTCTACCGTCCCACCAATTATCTTTCTCTTCCATTCTCCCGGTCCTTTCACATTACCCATCAATCTTCCCAGCCACGCTGCCCTTACTTTTGCCTTCTGTGCAGCCTTCAACATATGGGTTTCGAAGGATTATTGGCTATCCAACCATACCCCCAGATACTTCATCGCTTCCTCCATCCGCCCCTTCACCAGTAGCCCCACTGTCTTATCCTCAGCCACTTCCAGTCCACACCGCTCTATCTTCTCCACAATCTTCCTACACATCCTCTCCGCCTTTCTTTCTATCTCCACCTCTCCCTTTTCGGTACATACCAGACATACATCGTCCGCATACATCATAACTTTAGGTATAACAGAAAAAAAATTGATTGAACTAAAAAGTGAAAAATCAATTCCAATATTTCGATGCTGCCGTGGAAAAACCTCCCATGTGCAGGAGGGACAATTTTTCAGGAGACACAAAAAACGTTCCTGCTGGTAATTTTTCAGGTTCCAGTTTATAACATTCAGGAATTGTTAATATTTGCATCTAAAGAATTACTTATAATTCAAAATTACATAAATAATAATCACATTTGTAATGCTAATTCATTTTTTTGTATGCAGCTTACACATAGGAGGTTTTGTATGTCATAAATATAACACATAGGAGGTTTTTGAACATTGAGTCAACATTTGAAAATCATCATCACTTTTAATCAAAATATTAAGATAAATATAAAAGATTGTTCAATCATTAAAATGTAAAAGGTAAAGTTATTGTAAAACATAACATTCAATATTTGCACAGATTAAATGTGAAAAATTGTTCATGAATTCAAATTTATGTTGTCAACTTTTAATGCAACTTTGTTTCAATGATGTGGTAAGGATTCATGAAAATTGTGGTGATCCTTTGGAATGACTTCCTTCAAGTCTTGAAGGCATTTCCATTTTGAAGATGTTAATTGAATCGGTTTGTCATACAAATTTTCAAGTGGAGTGTTTTCATTCCTCTTCTTCCTCCGCTGTGGCAAGTTTTCAAACTCCTGACTGTGTCGCATTTTGAAGAGAATGTCTCCATTGCAGCAGTAACGTAGAGAACGAATGTTTGTTACTGTTGGATCCCCTGCTTTTTTTCCTGGGCGCAATGAAGTTAAAGTTGCCGTGGGTTCGTAATTCTTGAAAAATGTGTAATCCACAACATGAATGTTGTAGGGCTGTTTTGGTCTTGCCAGCCTCATTTGTGCTATGTAATCACTCGGAGCATTTAATGGTGGAACAAAAAGTTTTCCCAAAGTCGCATGGACACTGTCGCATTCCATCATGGTATGCCCTTTTTCTAAGTACAACTGCTCTACTTCAATTGAATGTTCTATTGCGAAATCACTGAGTGCACTGGCCAAAGCTCGGTTTCTGTTCTGATAGCAGCATCCATCCGATATTATTGTCACTTTTTGGTAGCTAGTCTTTTTAGACAAAAAATCTATTATGCAAGACGTGAATTCGTTCATTGAAACGCCCCCATCAACTTCGTGCCAAATGTACAATGACACGGATTTGTCATTTAACACATAAATGGTAAAATTTGCAATTGAAGCTTTTGCTTATAGTACATGCGTGAGGCTTCAGTTCCAGGGCAAAGTAATACACTTTGAAGATCCATAGTCAAGACTAAATGAGATTCATCTGCTGTATCTTTTGCTTTATTTTTTGCTTCTCTGGCCTCATTTTTCATTATAATGTGAATATCATAGACTTCTTGAGGGATAGTTTTCACATTGAATCCACAGCAGACATCGCATTCATCTTTTCTAGGTTTATGAATTTTTATTTTTTCTTTGATCAAAACATTGGTGGAAAATGTTCGTTCCACTGGCTTCATACCCTGTTCATCACACCATATTTTATAAATTTCATGCATGTGACTTACTGACCTAAAAGTAGATTCCAAATATACTTGTTTGGAAGAGCTTCTGCAGTAATGACTTGGTACTTTAGGCAGTAGCTCTAACCATTTTTCAACACTCTTTGTCATTGCTTCATTTTTTTTCTTTTTTGCATTGATAGTACAACCATTCTCTGAGATCTTCTTCTTTTTTACTGGTTTTTCTTCATCAAAATTATCAGTACTGTCATCACTATCATTATCTTGACCTTCATCATCTCGTTTCACCCACCCTTTGAATGTATCTTCACCCAAACATAGTGTGTTGATGAAAAATGTCCTGCACACACGTATCCTATCACCATTTGATTTTGACATGAAGATGTCATGCCCTTCACCTTTTACCAACTTTTCTTTTTGATTGTCAGGCAACTTTCTCCTGCGTCGTACATTTCTTGTGACTACTAATCCCTTGATGTATGCTTTTTTCTCAGGCCATGATTGAATCTTCTTAAACTTTTTGAATGAAATTTCACGTTCCTCATCAGAAATCAAACCACACATAAATGGCCGTTCAGACTTCTTCTCCACATTTGTATGATTACAACGAGCTCTCATCTTTCTAGGCTCTTTTAATTCATTGTGTATTACCTTATTTTCTGTTCTCTTGAAACCTTTGTATGCAAGTCCAGACTGTCTCTTTTTTTTATTTTTCAATCGACGTTTTGATGTTCTGCTCGGATTCTTCTCTGAATAGTCACTACTTTCACTACCTGTTAGCTGAGATTCCAATTGATTTTGATAGGTCTCTTCATTTTCGGTCAAATTGTGAGATTCAACTGCAATTTCAATGTCATCTTGGTTGATAGTCCCCATTTCTTCAGCAATGTCATCTTGATTGATAATTCCCATGTCTTCTGTAATGTCATCTTGATTGATAATCCCTATTTCTTCTGCAATGTCATCTTGATTGATAATCCTTATTTCTTCGGCTATGTCATCTTGATTGATAATCCCCATGTCTTCTGCAATGTCATCTTGATTGATAATCCCAATTTCTTCTGGCAAATGACCAACACTTACCAGATTACCATCAGATTCAACAATAAAATCGTTCCATACCAGAGAATCTGAGATGAGTGTTCTTTCTTCATTATTTGAGAAGTCTGGATTCGCCTTCTCATTCAATTTCAGTGCCAAATCCCGTATTCTTTCACCTCTTGAAGCCATTCTGAGAAAAAAATCAGAACACTATTGTTAGAAAGCAGTGAAGTTAATTATTCCATACATAATACTTCATAACAATAAACTTACCTTGATCATTTGTAGTATGGATTGATAATAGAAACTATAATAATAATAAATAGAATAATGATAGAAACTTCTTTCAAATTACGAGAGCAAAAGACTAGAGAAAGCTCTTCTGCAAAACCTACCATGTGTTCAGTTCGCGAAATTGTTGGAACGGTAATACCAACCATACGTTTCAGAAACACATGAGAGGTTTTACCACGACAGTTTTTTCTTTCAACACATAGGAGGCAGTGGTTTTTATTAAATTGAGAATAAACCGTAGAATTGTCACATAGGAGCTTTCGCCAGTTGATAGAGGATTTGATTAGGCCTTCAACAAGTAGAATAACTCATTTTCGAAAAAAGTTGCACATAGGAGGTTTTTCCACGGCAGCATCGATTTTCATAAAATGGTGGAATATGTACGGTGTAAGGCCGGAGAGGTATCACCTTCACGAATTGCGAAATAGGACAATAATTCACCTTATCAAATCTATCTATTCACAAGGACATTTATGAAGTACGATATTGTCCCAGCAAAAATAGCTATTAATACTATAAAGGATGTAAGCATATCTTCCTTCATAAATTTCCTCGTAAATAGTTAGATTTGATATGGACTGATACTTTTTCAGATCTATTGTGGTCCTCTGAATCTGGTTCATCACCTGACAGACGCATTGGTATAGGATGTGCTCTGCAATTTCCTGTTCTAGGTGACAAAATCTGCACATTGCTGCATCTGTCAACCCCATTAGTGTTGTATGCCTGTTAAAAAAAAATGGTACAGCTTTGACAGTTTTCCTACCTTTGCTCACTATGTCTGCCGTAAACTTCGCAAATGTCCTTCGATGAACTGTTTCACCTGTTTTTATCCTAGTGAGATCTCCCACCACTCTAGAGATTTTTGTGTCACTGACTTTTTTGTGGCCATATCTATTGTCGCGCCAGTTTCTTACTGACCGTTAGAGCTTGTTGTTTTATGATAATCCTGTATAGGAATACAAAGCAATATTTTCCTCACTTTTTACAATTAAATTCCAGTGTTTTCCTCACTGAATACAGTTTATCAAACGATTTTTTCATACATACACGAAGAAAACATAAATTCAATATATAACTTATGATATATTTTCCTGCGGCACCGAGTGAGAAAAGATCGAACACGCAGAGCACGGAAACAGCAAATTTAGGAATCTGTGGATATTATTCATTGAAACACGAGTAAACTATAGATCAAATTTTTTTTTTCAAAAAATGTTTCCATACAACACATTCCATCCATTTTCAACGGTTCCATAAAAGCAAATGTTACACCAAAAATAATAAATCGACGAGTCACGGATAAAATAGAGAAAATGTCAGGAAAAGTTTTATAATACCAATATGTCCACTTTGAATTGACACAAATTTAATCTTTTTATCGTGAGTGAAATACTAGATCGTCATCACTACTATATTGCCAATTTGGCAATAGTTCATTGAAATCTGGGAAACATTATTAATCAAATTTGAATAAGAATGTTTCATTATTCCACCAAATAATAATTATTATAAAATTATTTGGCGAAAAACTAATCTATATCTTTGTTTCAGGGCTTTTGGATTACCCAGGTGAGTTGCGAGGTCTCACTGGTATTAAATTGAATATTATAATACGAAGTTAATCATTTAACATTCATCTTAGTCTTGAAGCAAGTAAAACAATGTCGGTAAAAGAGATTGATTATAAAATTATGGATTTGCCGGGTACTGGAAATAAATTCTCAATAGAAATGATGTTTTATGCTGGTCTTTTCCATGTATTGGGCTGGTTATTTGAGGAGTGGACAGCTAGATAATCTTTTCACCACACGTATATTATAGGTGGATTTTTGGTGCGTTGATTGTGTAGTGTTCTTGTAGTGCAGAGTTAAGTCACGTGATGATGGTGTAAGGATGGAGTGATCAGTGTGTGATACCTAAAACACCACCATTTTGTACCGAGTAAACGGTGTCCCACCATGTTTACACCATTCATACCCCGAAGTATTACCGAACGCAATAATAGTGTGTACTATATTTTTTCCGACCAATTAACGAACGCAACAGTGTCGATAGTGCCAAAAGTGTTAACACTTTTAACCATTCCGAACTCAGCTTATTTTTATCAATTCTCACAATAAAATGGTACTGAGTACTTAGTTAAAAATAGGGCAAAACTAAAACCACATCGGTACCTAATTTGCAACACACTGACTACTAGAAGGGTATTAAATAGTAGATGAACTAGCAGAAAGGGGCTGAAATTTATTTTTGCGGAAAAGATCCCTTTCACGGTATTAGTATTAGTTTGTGTGGATGGAAAAATTAGTCACTATGAAAAAAAAGGAAGATTTGACCATTGCAACAAACTTGTAGGGCTGAGATAATTCAAGACTCTTAGCTCAAACTACATACACATAACAATAAATGAAAGCCCAAGCCAGACTCAGAACGTACCAAAAGTTTAGACAGATGTCATAACAGGGCACTGACGCCTGAATGAGCAACGCAAAATTAACAAAGTAGTGGAGGAAGAATAATGTAGATTCTGTAGCATGGAAGCAGAAACCTTCATTCACATACTCAAGGAATGCATAACAATCCAGAATCCTAGGGCACGACACATAGAAGACTGCTGGATAGAGCAAGAGCACTCACCTAAACTGATGCCAGTCGATATCCAAAAATTCCTCCAGGAGATTAATTGAACCACCAGTCTCTGGAGATCTTTTCCTCAAGAACTTTTTGAATGCTAGTACAATATACATACATACTTTTTCCTAGGGATCAGCCCATGCTACTGATATTGTAGTTTTCAATGATGGAAGAATTTTCATTCAGTTGAGTAAGAGCTTATCCATTAAAAACAGATATTTTCTCTCTATAATATCAGGTTAGATAATGTTATTCATCAAAATTTTAATAAATCTTTTTTTTGTGTGGAGCCTAATTTAAATTAATAATACTTTGTTTCATAAAATATTTTTGATCAAGTTCGCAAAGTTTACAATGCAAATATCCTAACCACACAGAACTTTCAGAATACTTCTACTTTCTGAAACTTGGGAAACAGAACGCTCGTAATTTTATTAATATCATGTAAATTTTTGAAAATGAGCCTGTTTAGGTTTTCCAACCCCATTCCGAATACTTTTTTTTATTAAAAGTAGGTATATGAACATGGTAGAGGGAAGTTCGAATCGCGCAACGAGATATAATATTTTTTTTGTTAGTTTTTTATCACAGACTACCTAGTCTAATTTGAATTATATTTGGCCTCGTCTCGCAAATAATAGTAGTACCACATATTTTGAAGTGAACAAACATCTCTCGACACTCCTGTGCCCAACTACTCTCCACTCTTTATTATGGTGTGCTAGCGTTGCAGCGTCGGAGGTACAGGTAAGATTAACCCTTCAGGATATGGGTGAAATGTTAATCCATAAAGGAACGGCTTGGGTCTTACAGACCGAAAAGAAAAATTATATACACTTTTGATTAAAAAAATGTATTAAACAAAATATTATTACCATATAACTAAATGAACATTTTAGTATTTATTCTTAATAAAAAACCAAAGTTTTAATTTCTGAACATATCAACAATAATTAAAAAATAAAAAACCTTTTTTTGGTCGATGAAATGTTAAATACTCTGTAGAAATTTCACGATTCAAATTTCGTCAGCACACATATGACATACATATCTAGAATGTTCTAAGCAAATATATTTTTCACAAATTTTGCATTGAAAACGCGTATTGCGATCTTTACAGAAATCACAACGTCCTCTTTTATTACATGTTCTTTCATCTGCATCGGAATCATCAGATTCTTCAATACCGAATTCCTCGTCTGTAGGCACCTCATCATACAACTTCTGCAGCCAATTTATATTTCTTGCGTAGTGATCTGACATTTTTCAATCTAAAATGATACTATTTTCACTTTTTCACGTTCACATTTTTCAACAAAGAAACTTACCAGAAAGAACGGGTTAGGTGATTGATGTGTGTAATCACTTATAAATTATTTGATTTGTACAAATTGGGTCAGTTATCCCCTATTTCAATAAAAACCGTTCCTGGAACGTGCACTTCACTGGATTCCATTTCTAGTAGACTATCATATCGTTAGAATGTCATAAAATAAAATATTTTATTTCACATTTTATCAGAGGTGTAATCTACTATGAATGGACCTTAATAAAATTTGACAACAAAGTTTTGTAGTCTTAAACTTCAAAATATCATTGATTGTCTAGTTGTCATATTTTTTTTCGTTGTGTCAGATAGGTACCAAAAATTATTTTATTACGAGTTAATCTTGACAACGGTAGCTGGAACGCTACCGAAACGTCGAAATAAAAAATAAAAAACATTATTGTGGTTTGATTCCCAAGGAAATAAAAGAAAAAAGATTAAATAATTAGACTGTTCGCCTTCATTCGACTGAAACGCTTATGAAGCTCACAAAAAATGAAGGAAAATTGACGTTGAATTAAAAGTGCTATATGTTATTGTTCTATCAATACACTTTTCCATTGTTAAATCTGTTCAATTTCGTGCTTCAAAAGAAATTGATTATGTTCGAAAGATTATTATGGATACAAGTATTCCACTCATTTTGCTACGTCGGTTGTAGTATTTAAAAGGCAACTTTATTCATTTTTGATCAATTAACTCATTTATTAGACTTTAGAATTAGAATTCACTTTCAATCTTTGGAATGAGAAATAATTTATGTATCATCTAAATGTACGAATAAAAGTGAAGAACCGTTACATATTATTTCAAGTAAGTAACATATATCAAAGTAGAGAAAGAACATTTTCAATAAAAACCATAGCTACTTATAAAACAAGGCACTGAAGATTACGATTCTATAAAAGTAAGTACATTGACCGTTTCGAAACTTTCGACCAGTGACAGTGAAGAGTAATACTATATAAAACCGCGAATGAAAATTTAAATATTTTTCTTTCTATGGAAATAAGTAACGTGACAATATTCTAGCATTATTTCCGCTTTAACGCCTTTGTCTCGTTGTCTGTTCCATTGAAAATAAAAAGTATTCCAATGTGGTGGGTTTCACTGAATTGGGATATTCTTTTCATAGGACGTAACCAAACGTCCCAGTGCCACGCTGTTGAAACAAATAAACCGTTTAATGCTATTCAGGAACTTGGTATAAAAGAGTGTATTTTCCAACAAGAAAATATGGCACATTCGCTTAAAATTATAGAAATTGGGTATATTACCTTTCTTTAAGCTGTTATATTGTAAAATGAAATAATTGGAATGCAAGGGAAAATCACGGAAGTGATCAGAAAACCATTGTGGTGGAGTTTAACAGAATAAAGAAATGCTTACGAAAAGTGGCAAACAATAAATTAGTGTGAAAACAGAATGTTATGATTATTAACAAACTAATTGTTTCAATCCTTGCTACGTGGAATCTTTCCATAAATATCACTTGAATAAAATCAATAACTGGCAAATTCCACAACGGAAATATAACATTTCATCAACGGAAGCTACGTTTTAAGCGAGTAGCATTTGTTATACAGTGTGGAAACCACTTATGGAATAAAACTCTTTATGTCATTATTTCAGACAATTATAAAAAATGCCGAGACAAGTCAACTTTTAAATTGAGTTGAGCGTTATGTAAACATATATGTAAATGTACAGGGTGATTCACGCAAGTATGCCATAGTCGGTGTTGTTTTCTTAATGAAACACCCTGTATATTTGCATATTGTTGAAATCCTCATAATGAACCGATTCCAACAAACTAAATAATGTATGGTCAATTATGAGTTGTGCAGGCTGAAATTTTTATTTAACAGTTATTAAACACATACATAAAATCTGATGTATTTGATTTTAATACATTACAATAAATGCTCAAAATGTCATCCACCTAGTTGTTGGAAATAGCACAGTCTCCTATAGAACTCTTCCTTAACTTTGTTGAAAGTTTGAGGTGAAATATTCCATGTTTCTGTAGTTAACCTGTCTTTGAGGTTTACAATGCTAGTTGGTTGTGTTGTATATTCTTTGTTCTTGAGATAACCCCACAGAAAAAACTAACGGCGTAAGGTCTGGCGATCTAGCTGGCCACTCAATAGTAGGTACCTCTAGTTTATACCGTTCCCAATTGGTAGTCTTGGGGTCCCTATACTTAACTGATTGTTTTTCAACATAAACCCTGTAACTGAAACAAATGTAACTGTGATTCGACAATGACGGATCATCATTAACATGCCAGTCCCTTACCATACTTACAACGGTACTTGACGCAAGCGTCACATCCAGGACTTCAGTCCGAATTCTATTCCGGAATGTTGGCTTTGTCCCTCGGTTGAGTAGCTGCAAGTCAGTGGTACCTAGGTAGTCAAGCTATGCCGCTCCCCTGCTATTGACGCCTGTTATGCCCCACATAGTGTGGTGCGCATTGGCATCACAGCCAATAAGAAGAGGCAGTTTCCTGAACGTGCAGTAGTCCACCGCCTTGCGGAGCATACGACCAAACTATGCCTCGTACTATTTTTGCCCAGGAAGTCCACCCTCACCGCTACCATGTTCCTGAATCAAAGTACCCTTATCAGTACTTAATGCACTTACACTGGTGTGCGTAGAAATGCAAACTCTAGTATTAGGTTCACCCACTGCATAGAATAAACTACGCCCGGGTGTGCCTAAGCCCAGCACATGACCTTTATACACCCATGGTTCTTGTAAGAGGCATATGCCTGTCTGCAGCTTTGCCATCCTCTGCGCGATGACTCCCGTAGAGGCACGACAATGCTGCAAGTTAATCTGGGTGAATTTTAAGGCCCCTACAACAGACATCGAAAATCTATAGAGGTACCTCCTTACCCATTACATAATTCACTCCGGGGTAGTCTCGGTAGTTGCCGGGAAGATAATTCTCACCTTTCCGAGCCCATACCGGATTTCCACAGCAATACTCCACCCCCACCATTCCATGTTTTTTATTACTTATCAACAAATATTGCTATTTACGTTGTGAAAAATTAATAATATGGTCAAAATTTCAATTACAAATGAAACGGAAGACTCAATTCTAGTGTTTTTTTTATCTAATTGCTTGATTAGAATTCCACTAGGTATGCGAAAAATAATTTTTCAGAGAATTCAGATGAACACTAAACAGTGCTCTAGGTCAGGTATTTAAGTCAGATATATACTAGAAAACAATGTAGAAATCGTCCAAGCATAATATATTACTATTGAAGAAAATAATAAAACAATTTGCTATTTAAATTCGTTTATCCCTATCTATGTTTTTATTGCAGAACCTTGCGAGAAAACTTTTTGTGCCTGGGGAGCCCATTGCATAAACGGTCCTGATGGCAAAGCCCTATGTCAGTGCCCTACATATTGTAAGCCGAAGGTGGATCCAGTCTGCGGTACCGACGGCAAGACTTACACTAATCACTGCGAGCTACGCTTGGCTTCGTGTAAAGCTCGTCTTAATACTCGAGTTAAATATGCAGGCAGTTGTGGTAAGTACACTCTTGATTGTCTCCACGAGCTTAGTTGCGGCAAGCGGTGGCGTATGTAAATATAACGGCCCCATTGGGTGATCTTATACTTATGAAATAGAGGACACTCATATTTTCAGTCCAAAGCATTAATTCACTCCACACTGAGAAAACATTTTCTCACAGGTTTGATTGAACAATAGATATTGATGATAGGACAATTTCAATATAAAGAATTCCATTAAACGATTGCTGGCTTTCAGAAAACAATCAAAAATTACCTAAAGGAACGTGTTACACGGAAGTGAAAGATTGATATTGAAGAATTACCACAAGCTGAGAAAATATTTCTTATATACACATACATAGGTATGGTTGAAATATTACCCTTCTTGGTGTGCGACATCGATTGTTAATGCCCTTCTAACACATTAGGAAGGAAGAAATGGAAAAAAGGCATGTCTGTGATTAATCCTACTACTACTACTACAGAATGTGCAGGCGAGCCTTGACCTAGCCAAACTAAAGTCACGGTTCCGGCACTGAGGCCACTGGCGGGCCCATTGTGCCATTCCTGCTACCTAGTCATCCATGAAGCCGAGCCCTTCAATAAAGGCCACAACCTTTTTCAGTGTATGCCTGCTTGTGTCCCCAGGAGTCATGACAGTGACTTAATCCTAATTAAAATATCACAATAATGAACCGTTTAAATGTATTACAAACGTTAACCCTAACCTTACAAAAATTTGATTGGTTGCTTTTTAGATTACGCGCAAGCTCAACCTATCAATCGAGGTTTCAAAATACTATGAAGGGGTTACTTTTGTAGCGGCAATGTGTCTTACGTCTTTTTCTAGTGTCACACTGACAGTTCTCGACAGGTCTGTACTTTGTTGTTTACGGCAACTATTATTTATGAAAAGTGAATATTAATCTTATTGTTTTATTTATTTGAATAATACAAAAATATGCCTGGATATACGGAAAAACATCAGTATTTTGAAAGTTCTCAAGTATTTTCAGTAAGAAAAAGGAGCTGGTAATTATGAATTGCATTGCCTTTTCGATTTGGCTGAATACGATCCAGATGATTTTATTCATCAAATCTAAGGTTAGCTACTTGTCAAAATAGCAAATAAAATAAACGACATGCCGAAAACCCGGATATACGTCACAATCGATGACGCACACCAAGAAGGGTATTATTTCAACTATACATAGGTACAGTGTTATTCTAAATTCGTGGAAAAAATTGATGAGGTGATTTCAATGGGTCTTTCCTATAACGAAATCTACTCAGCCACCCCCTCCCAAAATATTAACCATAGAACTTGAAATTCCAGTGCCCTCGCAATGACTAGCCACCGGTATTCTATCAATATTCCAGTAACATTAAAAAAAAGAGAAAATGTCAACCCCTTCACATCTTTCCTTAGATATTGATTTCTGCGAATTGGCAATATTATCCAAAATTTCTGTGGTCTTGGAAAACTTTTTATCTCTTTCTAGATTAGATCGATTGTAGGCAGCAACAAATTAACTATTCTTGGCTAAGAATATACTATTCAAAAAACAGTTAAGCAGGCTATTTGATGGTTGATATATCAAATAAAATTCCGAATGAATTCATGTTTATATATGATTTTTAGTTTGAATAATGTATCGTTCAACTCGATTGGCTATAATAATCGGTGTTAATATTTTATTCCACTATGATAACATTACAAACCAAAACGAACGCATTTTCAATCATTCATTGAAAATTCAACCTCTTTGTTAACAGTTGGTGGATTGTTTGCTATATAATATTCAAATAAAAACAACCTTTAATTCATATCTTAAGAACAAGTGATTATTCGTCGAAGAGGAATGGTGACGCTGATTTCTTGATATCAATCAAGAACAATCGTATTGCTGGAGAATTTATGGACCAAGCAAATGCTGAAAAAAATGTATTGGAATTATAACAACATATTACTGAATTTCAAGCAAAAGTGGTTAATAGCTAAAGATGACATTTATTACAAAAAATCAATCAATTGACAAAATTCCACGAGGGTACATAATATGGGTTTGAGAATGAATCGTTTCGATTTAAAATGTGTACAGTCCAGATTCGTTCAAAACGTTCAAAACATTTATTTTATTCTCAGCTAACGTCACTGACTATCATAATGACTTAATTTCCAAATTTCCAAATCTCTTGACAACAGAAAAGGTCCTAAATTCGTCCTGATATATGGTGAAGCTACCTGCACGACAAAGAAATATAGAAAAAAATTATGTTCACGATAATATTTCATTGGTTTTGCAAGATTTTTCATTCTGCGGAATTCATGAATGAAATATATATATATATATA
>CAJUYI010000664.1:60974-87615 GCA_910591695.1 Galerucella pusilla | reverse complement strand
TTAGGATATCTATGGTTAGGATCATAGATAAAAAATAATTAGGTTAGGATGTCAATGCTGATATATGTGGAAGAATCTGCAACTATCACTAACGGCGTTACAATTTTCATTCTGGTTCTCATTAAATAAGAAATTTTAGTACTGACGGGACTCTCTGTGGCAGCACCATCGCGCCTCCAGATATCCCCTACCCTGGTCTCAGAGGCGCTCGGTAAACATAATTTCTTAGCCCAATCAAAGTACACAAAATATCCGTAAAATGCAGCAAAAAATAAAAAAAACTTGGAAATTCTAAATTGAGTATTTAAAAGGGCTGTGATTAACATGAGAAACACTTTACGATGCTAGGCATGCAATTTTCCAGAAAATCATTGAGTATAATTTTTTTGTTTTTTCACTCTAATTGTTTAAATAATGAAAACACAGAAAAATATTCATATCACAAATTATAGCTAATAGATTTATCTACAAAATTTTTCTGAACATTTTTTTTTGTATCTGCATTATTATGGCGGTTTTACACCAAACCGACTAGTTGAGTTGCTGTTTTGTTGCTGTTTTAAAAAACAAAAACTCAACTGTTTTTAACGATAAAACTGTTCACACTAAACAGACAAAAATTAGTTGCTGTCGAGTTTATGTTTTCTGTCGTTATTCAGAAAAACAGTTGCAGGTTTGTTTAGTTCAATTCTAATGACATAAGCACACAGCTCGCCGCAACTTAGACTCAAGTAGATAACACACCCGTTTACACCAAACAGACTGAGTTGCAATAAACGCAGCAACTCTTTGAATTTACCGACATCGATCGGGAAACGAAAAATAAAACAGCAACTGTTGAGTTGCCGACAAATCTTCAAAAAATCTGCAAATAGTTGCGGTTTTGTTTTTTTTTTCAACTCGAGTTGCTGTTTTGTCGGTTTGGTGTAAATCCGCTTTAGTTTTCAAAATATACGAAATTTCCCTAGTAGCATTTTTGAACATCAACTTTCATGTTTTAAATTTTACGATAGTGAATAAACAATGACATTTAGAAAAAAGTTTTTCATATGAAATGTGTTCTAAAATAGGGTATCTACAAATACATTGGGAAAAATTAATGTATTATCATCGATTTTCCACGTAAACCTCTACAAAAAAGTCGTTTTTTTTACCAGATTTCTCTAATTAACATTAATAAATTAAATTAAATAACATAGCATACTTCAAAGATTATGGCGTAATCTTCAAATTTTATTTGAAACTTTATTTTCATTATTTCATTATTGTTTCAATAACAGCCTCTATTTTTAATGTGATTTGGTAAAATTATTGTTGTTGATATTTATTATTATTTTTGTTGTTGTTCATCAAATAAAGTAATTGAGTCAATTAAATGTTGAATTTTCATCTTCCGTCAAACTTTCCTAGGCTTCTTCTATAAAAGTGTTATTTGTTTTGTGGAATAGAAACATTCTCTATTGGATTAAGATCTGGACTTTTAGAGACCCATTAAAGCGTTTCAATGTTATTTTCTGCAATATAATTTGGTACACAGCTAGCGGTGTGCAAGGGAAAATAAAATTATCGTTGGGAAAGATTTCTCCAACTGATGGCAATATTACTCAATCAAAAATATTTAAATTGATTAGTTAAGCTAGGTTTACATTTTGTACATGTGACTAGTGAGACCTTTTAAAAACACAATCATTTACATAAAAAATAAAATTTACTATGAATGGACAAAACATTTGATTGATGTCCCTTTTGGACGGATGGCTGAGCATATTTTGATCCACATATATGCATTCATTTGACCTAAAAGCAACGACGTCAAATGGAAATATAATTCAATAGTAATGATGGGTCATTTATTTGTTAGATATATAGTTGGAAATCAAAACTTTACTCATATAAGATGTTTACAGTATTAGCAATTTCATGCCTGGTCAAACTTGTATCTTCACTAATTATATTAAGTACTTGCTCAATGATTTCTGGTGAAGTTCCTGTTTTTGAACTACTATCATCACCTTTAAACAAGCCTAACCCACTTGCAAATAATTATCAACGATTGTCCAGGTTCTTCGAATGCTAAAAATTAAACGATGAACTGAAAAATAGTTATTACAGCTAAGTAGCCACAGACCTAAGGCTATCAAATACTGTCAACATGAAAGTAAAGTTGGCAGAAGCAAACGTGAGCCCTGGTGGGCGTGTTCATGTCGCTGTATTTGTATTTTTGTAGTAACAATTCGATATTTTGAATCGATAACCAAATATCGATACCAGAAACGTCAACTGTTGAGAGATATGAAAACAAAGTCAAACTTGCTAAAAATTAACTCTAAATATTGATAAAAAATTTATATTGGACCAAAACTAAGACTACCGTTTGCCCTAAATGTCTATATTTTCAAATTACATGACTGTATTAATGTCATGAAAAAGAAGGGTCAAGTTTCTATGGAAAGCAACAAAATATGAACTGATCATAATCCAGTGTTGCCGATGCAAAAATGAAAATTACCAAAAGGGCACATTGGTTATCTAAATGAAGTCTTCGGCCCCAGTCAATATGGAAATTCCCCAAAAACAATAGCCATTTTATATATCCCAAAATATTTGAAAAACTATTGGATCCAAATTAATGAAATTATCTAAAAATCGGATAATCATCCTCGCATTAACAACACTGATACATAATGAATAAAATGATGTATGTTGATGAAATCACTCGGTCATATTATTTCGATTATATTTAACGATTACTAATGGACAATCGTTAACATTGGCTCTTGATTGGCTGCTTGTGATGACCTTATTTTATTTCGCATATTTTCCGGGGCTCATGACAACTGTATTTGTCCACGACCACCTAATAATAAGTCAATATTTTACCTCCTAACTAAAGGTATATGGTACCCATATATCAACTGTCGTGAATTATGGTTCATAATACACTGTAGTGTATTATGGTTCATAATTCCCGACTAGAGATGGGGGTACAATATGAAATAAACTATTAAATCTGTGTATTTTGTTCAGGAAATTTGTTTCTGACATATATCGTATCTATAAAATATTGTAATTTTTAGTATTGATACTTTTCATAACGATATTTTCTAATATTAAGTATTTCAAAACAATATATTCATAACGGTACGTTGTATTGATACTTTCCACAGTATCGCCCATCTCTATATATGTCAAATTATTTGAAGTAGCTGCCACAACATTTTGAGGTTAGTAATATGCCAAATCGCTACTGACTTTTATTTATTAATAAATAAATTAAGTGTCGTGGACAAAGTATAGTATTCTACTCGCAATTTATGGCCATAATTCACTTGGGTGACTTGCGCCCCTCGCCTGCGGCTCGTGACGCAAACGTCACCCATCGTGAATTATGGCTATCATAAATTGCTCGTTTAATAATATACTATTATCTACTTTATTTACAGTTTCCTGCAAAAAAATGTCATTTTAGTAAGGCGTGTTATCAATAGATGTAAAAGGTAATAGCTTAATTAATTTAGCTGTTGCTTCTTATTGAACGGTCTTTCGTTCATTGATTTTCAAAGACTCTGCGAGGCGTTATAATAGTATTAAACTATTACCTTTGACATCTATGAAAGTATTTGCTAATATTTATAAAAAAATGCTCTATGATCGTTGGGATCTATAGATTATTCTTCAATCACGTGAGATTCCATATTCCGTTCTTTTTCTGTTCTCAATCACTCTTAGTGATCAAGCATCAAATAAATCAATAGACCATTCTAGAACAGCTGACTTTGACAGGTCAGTGGCCATATCTGGCTGGGTCCCACGATCAGCTGTAGTTTGTGTGTGTTGGCATGTGGCGTAAGTCAGTTGGCTGTCAGAACTGATTACTAATTAAAGTGTAACTGTCATTCGTTGTTTACCAGTAAACAATGATACTAACTACTAACTAGAACTAGACGTTATTCTGAAATGGTCAGTTACATGATAATGTTTATTTTTTTAGGTTATGTGACGTTCGTTCTATTTCCAAGACATACTGCAAGAAATACTCGTGATAATACAATTAATTTAATTCACATGTTCAGACATTATTTACACTATCATATCAAGTGTTCCAAGGCATATATTCACAGTAGGATGCGCGCAAAGACTTCCGATTTTCTTAAAGTGTTAAATAGAGCAAGGCCGGAAAATAAGAGCACAGATAAAAAGACCATTAGGTGAGTATTTATTTTATTGTATATAATAATTGTTTATCAGCCATTTATTTTAATCCAAAGATGTACTGTTGTGGTTACTAAATTCTTTATAGTTTATTTCGAAATTTTAATTTGTAAATATGTCCTATTGTACTTTTTTGTGTGGTTGAACTGGTAACTGGTAACAAAGTAGATAAGTAATGCACAATACACTTTGTTTGAAGCCAACATCTCAACAGCTGATGCTGGATTTTCTATAAAAAATATGTATTTTGTTCATTTTCCTCATGAACTAGCTTTGATCGCTCAATTGAACATTTACTTTGATCTTATTATAATGATCAGATGTTAAATAATACCGACACTAAGGGAATTTGCATGAACATAATAGTTCAAACCGCGGTTTACTTAAAAGTACCGAAATCTTCAGATTGATATGCGGTTTATAAAGTTTGATTTATGTATAAATAAGACAATGTTTGATGTAAATTGCATTTATCTAAATCATATAATAGGTATGGAAGGATATATTGCATAGATATGGAATTTTAGAATAATAGATTTTTGGTATACTTATATAAATGTGTCACTATCAAAAAGAAAAAATTGTATGCAACTGATCTATTAGATAAAACAGATAATGAATTTTTTCAATTATTGTTAAATTGACATTGTTAACGCCTGTCAAAATTTTTGGATTAACCAATTAAAAAATTTTAATTTAATAAGGAGCGTTGAGAGATAAATAATGGCGATGAATTTTTGGAAATGATTAAGGAAGTCAGAAAATTTTAAAATAAAAGTGAACATTGAATAAAATTAACTGAAATTAGAAATAATGAAATGGGATTGATAAACTGAAACTTAGTTTTATGGTTTTTCTTTAAAATTTATTGTTTGGTTGGTTGCCTATACGAAAATAATTAATTAATAGAAAATCGCTCATTCATAGGGGTCATTAATGAATGACCTGTACATCAATATATCTCTGAAACGCATATTCGACGGACATTGCATTTTTGCAATAAAATGATGAGTTTTGAATTTATGTTCCTCTGTGAAATTAGCACACCTACCCCATTTTAGGTATTAAGGAAGTACAGAAAATTCTTTGGTTGATAACATCATCTGTGGAGATGTTATTTTAAATGTTGGCTTATGAAATTTGTGTTTACTCTTTGAGCAGGTTCATTGTTTAGAAGAAGAAAATAATTTGATAATTTTTTTTGTTAATTTTTGGGGAATTAAACCACAATCTTTTTTTTCATTTCAACAAGATTATGGTTTAATTCCCAAAAAAATTACAAAAAGAAAAATTAATACACCACAAGAAATATACAGAAGATAATTTGATAATATTCCCTTGAATTTTTTTATGAACTTTGATGCTGTACTGGGATTAAATCAACCATATATTTTTCAGACAGTTTGTGTTTAATTTAATTCATTTTTTACAGTGGAAGAACATTTATAAGAAGAGATTAACTCGTATGGACATAGTGAAAATATACATCTTAATTCAAGGACTAAAATCAACTGCCGAATTCCGAATTTGGACTCGGGACTTTTTAAAATGAAACTGTTTCATTCTAATTCGATACACTTTTTTTGTAAAAATCCTCATGCCCTTTTTTTAATTTTTAAGTACCTTCTATTATTTATTACTCCTAGATATTTTTTATAATACCTGCCTACTTGTTTTCAGTATTGTATAGATAAAATAATTTCTATTATAAGTTTTGGAATTAAACAGTTCAGTTTTAAATAAAAAAATTAATCATAACTCGTTAAATAAATATGAAATATAAAAAGATGAATTTTCGGCTTTATTTCCAGACGATAACTATCACATAAAAATGTCGATATTACTCTAAAAGATGTAATAGTAAACAGACGCAAATTAGAATTTCTATAAAAAATAAAACCTCGAACGATAAAACTTCCCAGATATATTTAATTCACTTATTGTTGGATAATATTATTGTTTTAGTACTTTGTACCAAAGTCTGCAAATCTTTCTTTTGTTTTCTCTAGAATTTTATTTTAAATAGTTAATAAAATCATAATTACTCTTTAATAAGTGAATAACGTAAAATCTTAAAAGATTCTTTTTTCTCCCTTCATAAATATCCAACAATTGTTCGTTGTCTCCAATATTTATTCTAAGAAACGGGAAAATTAACTTTTAACTGAAAATTATGCCCGAAAAGATTTTCTTATCCACCAAAACATTTCCAGTCTAACCGTTGGCCAGATAGTTGAGAAAGCTTCCTGATCATCTTCCATTATTTATTTTACATTTGGCCCTAATGTTGGTTTTAAAACAAGACTTTATCGCCCTCCATGTGGTATTATTGTATGGATAAAGACGAGAATATATTGTATATATAAACTAAAATCTGAACTGTGCTTCCTCGAAAACTGTGGATGAGCACTCGTTTAAAACGTGTACATTTAAAATACTGTTCATGAAATTTTCAATTACAGAGTGCATCGCATAGTTTGTAATTATCTTTAAAAATTTTCAATAACAAGATAGAAATAAGAATTTTAATCCCGAAATTTTCATCTTATGTCTGTTGGTTGAAATTTTTGGTGCACCCTGTATTTATATGCTTGTTTTATTTTTCTGGCTGTTTTTACGATAATAATGTTTATGTCAAATCATTTTAAGCGGTGTGTCGAAGGGTACCATCATCAAAATATTGAACTTAATCTCTATCTTTTCTTTTTTCATATAATATAATTACGATATTTGTTTTTTTTAACTTTTGTTATACAGCGATGTTTGTACAATATTATTTAACAAATAAACAGTAAAGTTGTTCTGCAATTTAGAAAATAAAATGTTATTTTAATGTATTTTGAATTTAGTTTCATTTATTTTTCCACGTCAGATGTAATACCATAATTGGGATGTTGTTGATGTATTCAAATAAAATGGTATATTGTGTAACAAGTGCTAATTCACACAGATGATAAATTGGCATTTGCGTACGTGCATTTTTCCTACGACTACCATTGAGAAATCAAACAAACGACTGTTTCGCACACGTTACTTTTTTATGAGTTTTTTTCTAGCATGACATAGCTCATGGCGGTGAAAATTAGTACAATTTCTGCATTTCATTTAAATAAATTAGTAAAGATCATATTTGGAGATTTATTAAAAATTACTGTACGCAACAAATTTACGTTTTAAGAAATTTATTTCAATTTCAACTTTCCTTGCATGGGATTTTTCACTTAAAATTATAATCAATTTTAAAATGGGGATAGTTCTGGATCTTTATAATCTCACAATGCTTACCTGCAATAGGCATGATGACTTATTTTGAAAAACAGCTCCACGAGGTTTTCACGTATATACTTTATCTACAATAAATGTTATTTCTGTAAGAAAAAAGTTTTTAATGGGAAAATTCAACTTTTAAAAACACATTTCAAATTATGCGCCAAAACGCTAGAATAGTAATGCTGTCTGTCTATGACATCATCAATTCGTAAATACCATTTATTGGTGATCTGTGTCGATAGGTTATCTATGATCTGTGTCCTGTGGTAAAATCGTCAAAGTCAAACCATATACAGAATATATTTCTCTATGAGTCAAACTTCAAACACTTGACATATGAACCAAGCAAAGCCAACAAACAACAAAGGAAATTCAAAACAGTTGTTCGGATCATAGATATTTGCGAAAGTACGACGTCACTGTCTTCTGATTGGTGTTTGAGATAAGATGGCGGTTGGTTAAATTTTGTGCTTATATTTTTACTATAATAAATTAGGCCAAGAGCCGGGTATTTTTTGTAAAAAATGTACGTTAACAGGTATTTTTCTCTTTGAATATGTTCAGGAGTGTCCCCTGAATGTAAATCCAAGTTGGCGTCATCGGGGGGCTTCACTTCAGCCGCCATCTTGAAAAACACGTTTTATTAAATATCTCGCGAACCGCGCATCGTACGACAAAAATTGTGAGGATTATACTAGTAGATACTAATATTTGCCATCTTTTTTATTCGAAACTTTTTTTTGTATAACGCATAGGTTTTTAATTATAGGGCTCCAAACTTTTTTCAATGTGGTTTTTGCTAAATATTTAGTTAATGGTCAATAATAAATTAAAAATGGTGGTAACAGAATTGTAGAGCATGAAATTTTCTATAGATTTCATTGGAAACTTTTTCCCGTAGCATTTATGGTTTAGGAGCTGCAGCTTGATAAAACTTGCTCCTCGTACATTATCGGCAGCAATATTCCTCGTTGTATATGAAAACCATTCCATAACGCATAAAATGGCATGAAGTATTCAAAAAGATGTCAATACAGCTGTGTACCGAATCAATTAAAATTATAAATAATGTGGAGAACAACTAACAACGATCTTTATTGTTGCTTAAAACGGTATCATCATATAAAAGATTGTCAATGTAGCAAAAAACAATAGTGCCTGACGCTACATCGTAAGAATCGTTATTGTTATTCTTAATATTATTATTAATTAACGTTATGCTTGTATGATGCTATTTTATATTGTACAGTATTATTTTATATTGTATATTATAATATATTGTAATATTAAAAATGATTCTTTTTTAATAGAAGAATATGAAGGTTGGTATTCAATTTGATTTTTTTATTTTTTTAAATTTAACGTGAATCTGAGTTTCGAAAAATCGCTAAGGGGTCGTTCATAAAACACGTCACGCTGATATTGGGATTTTTAGACCCCCTCCCCCCGGTTGTCACGCTGTGTCACACTTTCTGTTACCCCCCTATCAATATTACGTCACTAAATCCAAATACCCCCCTCCTAAAAAAATTTGATTGAATGTACACTCCGCGTCATATAAAACTGGTACACTTTTTTTCCCTATGTAAAATGACAAACAGACACATGTGTCAAATTTGACAAAACGCATTATCCACGATGCAAGCACATTTAAGTGAATTCGATAAAATGCGAATCATTTCCAAAATAGAGGATGGTTGGTCCATTAGACGACTTGCACAAGAGTTAAATAGAAGTAGAACCACGATTCAAAACATTAAAAAAAGGTGGAATAACGATCAAACTGTTAGCAGAAAAAGAGGAACTAGAAGACCATTTATAACTACAGCGGAGCAAGACGAAGCATTAACTGACAAGACTAGACAAGACTAGACAAGACTAACAAGACATGCAAAAGTTGCAGTAAACTTCAATGCTTCAATAACAACCGCATTAAGAAGAATTAGAAAAACTAATTTAAAGAATTGTGCAGCCGCCCGGAAATACAAACTAAATGAAGAACATAAGCAAGGTAGAATAATATTTGCCTTAAATTATGTTTTAAACGATAGGTACATTAAATTTTTGGGGCAGGGTAATTTTTTCCGATGAAAAAGTATTCCAATCACATAATGACGGCCATATTAGAGTTTATAGACCTCCTCGAAGTAGGTTTAATGAAAATTATATTTCTTCTAATGATAAGTCTGGACGATTTTCTGTAAATGTTTGGGCTTGGATGTATAGAGGAGGTTTAGGAATGTGCTGGAGAATCGAAGGAAGATTAAATGCGAGGAATTACTTGGATATTTTAGATGGAGTGATGTTACCATCGGTTAGGGAAATCTTCCCCAATGATAATTTTATTTTTCAGCATGATAATTGCTCAGTGCACACTGCTCGCAGCGTACGCAATTATATTGCTGAAAATAACATTGAAACGCTACCATGGGTCGCTAAAAGTCCAGACCTTAATCCAATAGAAAATGTTTGGGGGCTTATGGTAAAAAAATTTAAATTTAAAAAGGGTATTATTTTAACTATATAGTTGAAATAATACCCTTCTTGGTGTGCGTCATCGATTGTGACGTATATCCGGGTTTTCGGCATGTCGTTTATTTTATTTGCTCTTATTTGACAAGTAGCTAACCTTAAATTTGATAAATAAAATCATCTGGATCGTATTCAGCCAAATTCGAAAAGGCAATGCAATTCATAATTACCAGCTTCTTTTTCTGACTGAAAATACTTGAGAACTGTCAAAATACTGATGTTTTTCCGTGTATCTAGGCATATTTTTGTATTATTTAAATAAAAACTATAAGATTAATATTCACTTTTCATAAATAATAATTGACCGTAAGCAACAAAGTACACACCTGACAAGAGCTGTCAGTGTGACAGTAGAAAAAGACGTAAGACACATTGCCGCTACGAAATGTACGCCTTCATAGTATTTCAACCTCGCGATTGATAGGTTATGCTGGCGCGTAATCTAAACATCAACCAATCAAATTTTTGTAGGTCAAAGATTAGGATCAACGTTTGTAAAACATTCAAACGGTTCATTATTGTGATATTTTTATTAGGATTAATCACAGACCTGCCTTTTTTTCCATTTCTTCCTACGTAATGTGATAGAAGGAGATTAACAATCGATGACGCACACCAAAAAGGGTATTATTTCAACTATACCACCATTTATCATTGACCATTCAATAAATATTTAGCAAAAACCATATTGAAAAAAGTTTGGTGCGCTATAATTAAAAACCTATGCGTTATACAAAAAAAAGTTTCCAATAAAAAAGATGTCAAATATTATTAACTACAATAATGATCTCCACAATTTTTGACTTACGATGCGCGGTTCTTGAGAAATTTAATAAAACGTGTTTTTCAAGATAGCAGCTGAAGTGAAGCCCCCCTCATGACGCCAACTTGGATTCACATTCAGGGGACACCCCTGAATATATTCAAAGGAAACAATACCTGTTCCCGTACATTTTTTTCAGAACCTACTTTTTTGGCTGGTGCTCTTGGACTAAAATGTAATCACACATGTAAAATAAAAATAAGTGATTACTTTAGAATCTCTGTAACTTATATAATTATATCAAATCAATATTTTAGTGATTCTTAGTAATGGGTTTGTTAAATATGATAGGTTTAACAGGTAAACTGATCTTCGATACAAACTCAGTTACTGCAACCTATTGTATCTAATGATAAAAGTTAAGAATGGGAGCAGAAAATCTTTTAAACCAATCATTAACAGATTCCTAACTTTTTAACCCTAAAACGAACTCCTTTTTGGGGACTGGAACCCTTTGTGCGGTAAATAAGCAAAGCTGAAAAAAATAGAAGATCTTACCATTGGAAAGATCTAGTTGAGAGCTTAGACAATCAAAGATTCTGCTGGCTCACTACATCCCGTTGAGATCTGATGAATGCACAAGTCTAAGTAAAACTGCACCAGTGCCCGATTTCGCCAATCGTTTTTCTAAAGTTAGGAAATATCTAAATCGGATTTAGGAATTCCTAACAACTACAATTTCCGTTTTACCACGCGCTAGGTAATACTTAATGGGATAGGACATAACTTAGCCGGTACCTGAGTTCACAAGTATGTTGTAGACTTGTATATCACGCCAAAATTGTGCAATTATGGTGTTTATTAACGGTTAAAATATTACCAAGTTCCAATAAGCCATTTGATAATTGTAAATAAAAAACCATTTTTCATTCGCAACTTTAGAGTCCTATAGTTCGTTAACGAAGGGCGTAAAGAAAAAAATTTATATGAAATACCATCATTATTTTTAGTCTTTCTATCACCTCCCAAGTTTTTGGTACGACCTCCTGGGACACCCTGTATACATACAAACATACATACCCAAAACAAATTACTTCTTACTTATAAAAAAAAATATTTATTAAAAAATGCATTTACTATGTACAGGTACATGAATCACATCGAACATTATTCAACTATTTTAAAAACTTACTGTGAATCTTAAACGTATATTACAAATTATTTACAGTTTTAAATTAATAAACATACATTTAACTATTGTTTGATTGACTATAAAAATAAACGTGTTTTTATCATTGTTACAGAAATAAATGGCTGAGAAATAGAGAACAAATTTTTCTATTGTTTCATTAAAAGCTGCCATTATGAGATAACCCTCCAATAAACTAGGAAAAAGTTACATAGATGTCAGAAAACTGAATGTGAGAAAAGTGATAAGAATGAACGAAAATAAGTCTGGGAGGCAAAATGAGTGATCTGATGAAAAAGGAGATTGAATTGAGTTGCAGTTAGAGATACAAGGAGAACGGAGAAGTGAAGCTCGGCTAAATAAATGGCTTATTGTTTTTAGATTTTTAACAAATTTCGTAAAAAATTGTAAAATATGGTTTAAAATAACCTACCAATCTGAATAAACAAAAAATAAAGATGTATACAGTAGGTATGTTGGGTTGTAAAGTTGATTAAGAAATTTTTTTTAAATCAAATTATGGTAAAAAAAGTATTTGTTCTATTGTTAATTAATAATTCATTTGTATTTGATTGTTTTATAAATAAATGCAAATAATTATTACATGCTTAAAAAGTTATAAACAAGGATGAATGGAGGGTTCAAATATCATTTTGTATAAAGATAAAAGTAAAGTCAAAATTGTATAAACAAAATAAACAGCTTAACGCCCACCTTGAATTTTGCATGAAAACTTCACACAAACACAAAATGTTTCTGTCAACATATTTGATGACTCCTCTTTTTATAGCTGTAAAAATAACAGCGCCCTTTAATGGATATTAAAAAAATCATATATTTCCATACAGATCCTTAAATTACTTCTATTACAAATGATTTTTTCATTTTTGATAAAGACAAGTGTTAAATAAAAAACAAGTATGAGAAAACCCCATTTAAATTAGAAAATTGTTAGTGTTTAACAAAACTTAATATAACAGTTTTGATCTAGGAATATTTTTTGGTTTTTATAAAAAAAAAGTCACAGCAGAATTATTTTTGATACAAAGTTATATACTCCAAAAGTGTCATTTGAGAAAAAAATATAAAAAGACCCCCGACAAAAATGCAATACATCCAAGAATTTACAAACAATTCCAACGAAACTTGTCAAAAATTCCAAACTATCCTTTTGGCTCCCAATGAGAACCAAAATTCGCTCGTAATGCAATTTTTTCGGGAGTTAAAATAATTTTATCAACAACCTACTTAGAGCTTATGTGAACAGGATGAGTCTGTTGAAATTTTATAACTATATAACTGACACATCATGAAACATTTACAATTAAAAAATATTAATGGTAAAGGATTTCAAACTTGAGCTGACTATACCTTGTTTCCAAACCAAGAGAAGAGAGTTACTATTGCTGTGAGTATATATATTTACCTGTACGAACCCAGTCATTCTATTAATTTACAAAAAATATCCAACACTAACTTTAAATACGTTAACGAAAACTGATCATGGTAAAAGTAAAATGTATAAAATAATCTTATAGCCGTAAAAGCAATATAAATCTGAAGTAAATTTAAACAACTCCTAAATCATTCACGCAATACAACATAAGCATCACGATTTTTTAAAAGAAGACGATAGAATTGTGGTCCTATGTCAATCCTTATGTAGCTAACTCCTCTTTTAGGGTTTGCACGTCACAGCATAAATGGCGAACTATTTAAATAATCCAAAAGTTGAATATTCAAATCGATATACAATAAAAACCTTGAGAGAATGAAAACATTAAAAATAAAAGATTCTTTATTATTATTTTGTCCACCACTAACTATCAACATTGAGAAAACATATTTTTGTTACAACAAAAGGGTTCAATACACAAGTCAAGTGACAATACAGGGTGTAACAAAAAGGCAGGTCATAAATCATACCACATATTCTGGGGCTAAAAATAACTCGATCCAACCCAAGTTATCCTAATACAAATGTGCATGCGAAAAAAGTTACAACCCTTCGAAGTTACCAAATGAAAATAGATTTTTTCAAATATTTCGACAGTTGTTCGACATATTAAAATGAATAATCAAAAATTTGGGACCCTCGAAAAACTTAAAAATTCATTGACTTTAATTTTTGTTACTCAAAATTTTTGAAGCATAATGAAATATAGGCCTTATCTCGATAAAAACTCATAATTGTAAAAAATACTATAAATTTTTAACGGGGTGCAATAATTCCTTAATTTTTTTAAGAAGCTCTAATCATAAGAAAGCCACTTGTCAACTTTCATTATAATTTGTCGAACAACTGTCGAAATATTTGAAAAAATCAATTTTCATTTGGTAACTTCGAAGGGTTGTAACTTTTTTCGTATGCACATTTGTACTAGGGTAACTTGTGTTGGATCGAGTTATTTTTAGCCCCAGAATATGTGGTATGATTTATGACCTGCCTTTTTGTTACACCCTGTATAATATATTTGTCCAAGTAGAACAAATCAACGAGCTGAGCTACTAGTTTCGGTAAGATATTACCATCATCAGGTACACATACAATTGAAAAGGCATGAATATCATCACCAATGATTTTCAACAACCAAACTACTAATAAATCAACCATTTATGAAATGAAAAAGATAAATTTCTCCTTTTGGTAAAAGTTAAGTGTTTTCTTATGAGAAGAAAAGAACACAGAGCCAGATGCTGCAAATGCAATAGGCATATATACAGATGGTTCAAAAATGAAAGAAGGCTCAGGCTGTGGAGTTTACTCGAGAGCACTAAGCCTCAAGATTAAGTG
Organism: Galerucella pusilla; assembly: GCA_910591695.1. Lineage (NCBI taxonomy): Eukaryota > Metazoa > Arthropoda > Insecta > Coleoptera > Chrysomelidae > Galerucella > Galerucella pusilla. Next base: position 72,855 of record CAJUYI010000664.1, on the reverse strand, counting down.
GGGAATGGGAAACAATTTAGCTGACGTCTTGGCAGATAACAATATTATCCTGAGGTGGGTTAAAGGGCACGACAGGAGTAAAGGAAATCGCATTGCTGATACGGCCTAACGACTTCGACAATTGCGGAACTAGCCAAACGTTACACCCATGCTCAGTCCCTTAAGAGATGGGATGGAATCAAAGGATGCAGTTTTGCCAGGATCACCCTGGGCGACCCTGGGAAGCTGGCGCCGAAGAAATATTTGGCGATGACCAGGAAAAACCTACGTTTAACAGTAGGATTTCTGACTGGCCACTGTCAACTAAGGACACACCTCCATACTATGGGGCTAGTGGACACACCTCTATGCGGGATGTGTGAACAGGAAGATGAAACTGTCAGGCATGTCTTATGCGAGTGTCCGGAGTTATCGTTAATAAGAGAGTGTGTGTTCGGTGAGTCTTGGCCTACACCTGCCGATATAAAGGAGATGTCTCCCAGTGACCTATCCACCTTCCTGAGAAGGACAGGATGGACAATGACCTAGGAGGACAACTCCTCGGGAGGATGTACAATGGGTCACATGTGGCCTAAGTGCTGTGAGCCTACACACTCACCCTCCCTACTCTACAGATACAGATGAGAAAACTGTTTATGTAGAATGAATCAAAGTCCTTTTTTCACTTTCTTCAATTTATCATACTACAATTTAATGTAGGTGTTTTCATTTCATAATTGGTTGATATACTAGTTCAGATGTTAAAATCTATTGATGATGGTAATATCTTACTGAAGCTAGTATCGCCGCAAGTTGATTGGTCCTAGTTGGACAAACATATATTGTGATTAGAGTTGAAGTTTTATTGAACCCTTTTGTTTGTATTCTAACCACATTTCAGATATCGATGAACTCTTGGAGTTATTCTTGTAAAGTTTAACAACTCATTACATTTTCTATATACCAATTTATCATAAAATTTTACACTACTACTTATAACCATACATTTTTTCACAATAATGTGACGTTTGGTTACTATTTTCGCCATGGCCAATGACGATTCGATATTTAGAGACGCTAAGAGCCCTCAACTGCGAGCTGTACAAAACATGTTTCACATAACTGTCAATAAGTTAAAAAAGACTGAACACGACCCCAAAATGCTCCAAGTTTAAAAACAAGGTATAGGAATAAACAATTTTTAAATGTTAGTATCAATAAAGTTTAGTTTAGTGATCTACCTTTAAAACAAGGAGAATTTCTCTGAAAAATGTTTGAAGTCAAATGACAAACTGAAAGATAAAGCTTTATAGACGTATTTTGTTTAAAAACAATGCTTGTTTGATAATCCCTTGAATCAGTTGTTGAAGTAAACTAAGTGAATACAATGTTAATTTTATGGTTTACAATAATCTAAATATTATTTTATAAATGCTTCGGGTGGTACAACACCTTGTGCATTTAGATTTTGGAAAGTCATCATAGCTGTTTGGAAATTCCATTGGGTTTCTTCGAGACATCTACAAAAGTAAATAAATTATGATTATAACTATTACAAGATTATTCGCACCAATTTCTTCATCATCTTGCATACAAAACAGAAAGATGCTTACTTCAAAGACCATCCCAAATTCATTCCAGATTGAGCCGCCATTTGTTTAACCATTTCTTCTTTGGCTGCAGCATCTGGTACAGACGCAATTGCCGTAGCGACTGAAGCTGAGGGAGAAACAGCTGCAGCAGCAGGTGCTACATTTATGGTGGTCTTGAAAGCTTCCTAAAAATTTTAAAAAAGGAGCTTGTTATTTATCAATAATGATTAAATAAGCTTCAAGACAACTAAACTTTTACATTGAAAAATGAGATAGGGTAATCTTTTTACACATAAAAAAGGTAACGTAACTGTTAGATGTCAACTTTTTACCTAAAAAACAAGATAATTGAGCCTAAAAGTTACCTTTTCACATAAAAAACGAGATAAAGGAGCTTGAACTTTTTCACATACAGAACAAGAGATCTTCAAGTCGACTTGTTACATAAAAAGACGAGATAACTAAGTTAAAACAGGCTAAAATGTTTCTTTCTGACGTAAAAAGAATCCAGTTAGAATTTGATTTAACACTAGAAGCGCCGAGCTTACCTGCATACCTATTAGCGCTAGTAGGGGTCATTTTGACCCCATCTTTTTTCCTCATATAAATATTGCAGAATCGGCAAGAACTAAAAAGATTGGGCTCATTTTGCTTCTTTATTCCAGTAAAAAGCTGTTTGCTACATACTCATAAACTAGTTGGCGCATTTAGCACAAGTTACAATTTTAACAATGTTTCCTTTGCAGTGTCTTTTAATCTGACATTTTTCTTATTTGCGATGGTCCTGGTTGGGTGTCTTGGACAACACTAGGGGTATTTTTACTTTGACAATACGCTGTAAACAACTGAATCAATCAATCGAACGGAACGACTGTAGGCTGATATAGGCTCGCCCCACTTGGCATGAACAAATCACGCATTTGACCACTGGGTGAAGGGAGTGATTTGAATATTGCCCACCACAAAAAACTTTCATTTGTTCAGACACACATAGGTAACATTCATGTACGATATCAATTCATACAAGCATTGCAATATTTTTCCTATATTCTAAAGACAGGGATCAATATGACCTCATGCAGCGCTAATAGATAAAAGTCGTAATAAATTGGGAATGATATGCAAAACGGGAATGAGCTTACTTGTTCGTGTTTATTACATAAAAAGATCAAAATTCAAAAATTCTTAGCCTCATAGTGCCATTGGTTCAGAAGATCCAGAACAATTAATTTTTAAAAGTGTCAAAATGACTGCTGTGGCGCTTCTAGTGTAAATATCAATAGTTCGCATCGCATTTTTTCAATTCCCATAAAAATAACATGGGAAAAGTTATTTTTACTTCTTCTGATTTTTGTACTATCCAAAAGACTTATTGGCTAGTGATTAGATTTATTTATCTTCAAAGAAAATTAAACGTTCTACAATAAAGGACTGACAACATTCAAGATCAAAGTTAAATTTTTCAAAAATTTGATCGAATTTTCGACTATTTTTTGTTAAATCGAATTAATATGATGCTTTCAAAGATTTCTTTTTCAGAATGTAACTCAAAATATCATATCGACTCTAATTTAAAAAGAGATCTTCTCAATTTTAGGTCTGTCTCGAATGCAAGTTTTCAGAATTAGGTTGGAGAGTTTCTGCTCAACAATTTCAGTATTCTATTTTCAGTCTCTCTGAAAAAAATTGTATAATTTTCAGTCCATAAACACGATTTTTTCTTCGCTCTGTCAATAAAAAAATATTTCTCAATATATGGAGCTCGGGGCTTCAGAGTTATAATGTTATTATTATCATAGCCATACATCACGTGGACTACATAAGTGAGTAGAAATGAAATTTCTTTCTATACAGTTGTCAGAACCAAACATGTTCCCCGGAAAATATGCGAACTAAAATAAGGTCATCGCAAGCAGCCAATCAAAAGCAAATGTTAACGATTGTCCATTAGTAATTGTTAAATATAATCTAAATAATATAACCGAGTGATTTCATCAACATACATGATTTTATTCATTCTGTATCAGTGTTGTTAATGCGAGGATGATTATCCGATTTTTGGACAATTTCATCAATTTGAATCCAATAGTTTTTCAAATATTTTGTAGAAGGGATATATAAAATGGCTATTGTTTTTGGGGATTTTCCTTATTGACTGGGGTCGAAGACTTTATTTAGATATCCAATGTGTCCTTTTGGTAATTTTGACAAATTCGGGTAATTTTCATTTTTGCATCGGCAACACTGGACCATTGTTGCTTTCCATAGAAACTTGACCCTTCTTTTTCTTGACATTAATAGTCATGTAATTTGAAAATATAGACATTAAAGGCAAACGGTAGTTTTAGTTTTGGTCCAATATAAATTTTTTTTATTAATATTTAGAGTTACATTTTTAGCAAGTTTGACTTTGTTTATCTCTTAACAGTTGACATTTATGGTATCTATATTTGGTTATCGATTCAAAATATCGAATTGTTACTACAAAAATACAACTACAGCGACATGAACACGCCCACCAGAGCTCCCGTTTGCTTCTGCCAACTGTATTAGGAAATTTCTTGTTTTGTTACTCCGTATGTCTATTCGGAGATTTTCGAGTAGTTCCGTGTGAATATTCAGCAAATAGAAATAGAAACGGCTGAAAGGGTTTTCTAAATATAAAAACTTACCCCGTTTGCCATGGTTTATGTTGATTATTGAATATGATTAAGTTCTGAATGTTGTTTTTTTACAGTCTAAAGATAGAGTACTGAAATTTTTTAGCAGAAACTCACGAACGTAATTGTGTGTATTCGTGTACCAACTGAAATCGAGAAGATTTGGCCAATAGTTTGACATTGAAACTAACAGTTATAATATATAAAATTCGATTACATTTTTGAAAAATTTAACTTTGAACTTGAATTACTTTTGAACGCGTGGATTAATCAAAAAATGTTATCAGCCCTTTTTTGTATAGTGTTTAATTTTCTATAAATATCAATAAAGCGATTCATTAGCCAATAAGTAGTTTGAAAGGTATAAAAATCAGAAGAAACAAAAATAACTTTAGAAATTTTATGATTATGGTAATAAAAAGAATATGATGAAGACTATCTTAATATCAATGCCTCAAATTTTAACTGGTATTTTTTTACGTAAGACAATTTTCAGCCTGTTTGTGAGAAAAAAAACCTAAAATTTCAAATACAAAAGGTGGAGAAACTTAAAAAATACCTTCTCACATGCAAAACACAATAATTTAGCCTAAGAGTTCACAAATAAAACAAGAAAACTGAACATAAAAGTCATCTTTTACGTTGAAAAAACGACATAAAGGAACTTGAAGGTTATTTTTTCACATACAAAACAAGATAACTAAACCTAAGAGTCAACTTGAGGCAGGCCAAAGATTTCAACAAGGAGCTCTCGCCCAAAATTCACGGAGTATCTACTAAGCCAAAATAGAATTCATGGTTGTAGTTCGCTACTAATATGGATAACTCTCAATCACTTATTCAACTCTAATTATTTTTTACCTTTGCTTGATCTGCCGTAGCATTTGATATGTGCAGTACTTCGTTTGCTATACAAAATCCTGAGCCTGCAGGTACTATTATAAGAGTTCTGTAAAAATACCGCAAGGGTGGTATTTTATGGCCGCTTTTCAATTCTTTGAACATGCCGGCTACTGTAAGACTTAACATTTGAGGCTAAAACAAAAATATTATATTAGTAGAAAAGTAGATAGACATCACATTAAATAGAAAATGTACAATATTGACAAGTCAAACAATAGTTGCAGCTAATACACACTTAAACATGGCATGGTCGACAAACTGTTGAGAAACTGTTTAATAATGACAACGCGTTGTTTTTTCATATAAAGCTCCATTTCACACTAGCCCGAAATTGTCAAACTGTTTTTCTGCGGTTGTCAATACTACCTATGCCGCAATAATTTGAAACATTTTAATAAACCTACCGTCAAAACTGTTAAGTCCACCGAAAAACTATGCATATCATGTTTTGTTTTTGGCATCTCTTGCAAATATGAAACGACAGATACCTGTCCTTGCCTCAACAACTTAAATCTTCGGTCTGGATCGTGCACTCTAAGTAGATTTCTGTTATCTGTAGCATACCAATTCAACCATGGTATCCCTTTGGTATCTTTTGAGGTTCCGTACGAATATGCCATGGTTAGAGAAAACGTGGCTTTTTCATGATAGGCTTGTAAGAGAGGCTGTCTGTCGTCCGTATCGTATATTAAGAAATACTGTTCGAGGAATTGACGAACAATGCTACTGCCGTCGCTGTTGCATAAGAATGTTTGTTGGTAATTCGGTAAGTGATGTTCATCGACGATGTCAAAGCCAATTGGAGGTGGTAGGTCTACACTATCCTGCAAAATAAATGTTATTTGATGTAACAATTTAGTGAACAAAAAAATTTAAAATAAGCATGAGGCATTTATTGTGTTCCCGTGGTAGATGTAAATCTTTGCGAATAAATCAACTCCCTTTAAAAATGTCAACGTACAGCCATGATATATAACATTACGGTTCTCAGTCTCATTAGCTGAATGTTCCTCATGGTCTTATTTTGTGGTCATTCGTAGTCATTGATCTCATTAGTTAAATGGTTGCGATTGACACAGTGATGGATTGTGGTGTGTCAGAGATTTCCATATCTTTCTTAATTATACTCGAACTAATAATAACATTAAAATTTTCACACAGAATGTGGAGTGTATTGAATTTTCAGTTTTCAAATTAATATATTTACATTATGAAAGAGGTAAGAATGGGGACATGGACCTCTCTGAAATATTATGGTTTCTCAGTCTCATTAGCTGAATGTTTCCTCATGGTCTTGCAGTGTGGGCATTCGTAGCCATTGACCTCATTAGTTAAATGGTTGCGATTGGCGCATTGTTGGATTGTGGTATTTCGGAGATTTCCGTGTCTCTCTTAATATACTCTGACTTATGATAATATTAAAATTTTCACACATAATTTATAGTATTGAGTTTTCATTTTCAATTGAATATATTTACATTGGGTAATAGTTAAAAATGGGGGCATGGACCTCTCTGAGACATTATGGATTCAAAGTCTCATTAGCTGAATGGTCCTCATGGTCTTGCAGTGTGGGCAGTTGTAGCCATTGACCTCATTAGTTAAATGGTTGCGATTGGCACAGTGTTTGATTGTGGTGTCTCAGAGAGCTCCATATCTTTCTAAATATTTAATTTTCATTTTCAAGTAAATGTATTTACATTGAAATATAATTCAGATCAAATATTATTTGTTCAAATATGTAAAGGCCAACTGGCTCAATAACCTATAATAATAAATCTAAAAATTATCTGTCATTCTGTCAGTGTGCTGTTGAGATTTCAAGCACGTGGTTTGATAACCTAACTTGAACAAAATGAATTTTAATGTATTTTAAGTAATTATAAAATAAGTTTTTTAAAAAACAGTAATAAAATGTGACCAGTGTTATTTTATAAAAAATAGACAGTTTTTAGTGTTGCTGATGGCCATCAATGTTTTAACTTTATCATTTTCACGTTACAATCTCAACAAGTTTGTAAGTAAAAAAATTTTTTTTTAAAAAAACATTTAAAATTTTTAACAATATATTTTTATGTAGCTTCCCTGATGATGGGTGAAAATTCACTCGAAAGCTTGGATTAAATACTTATAAGAGTACACTTATACGTTTTATTGCTGCACTCCCTAAAAATATCTCCACAGAAGTTACTTTCTAACTAGTCAGCAAAGACTACCCTTCAATTCTATATATATATATATATATATATATATTATATAAATGAATTGACACCTAATAAAATATTTTTCGTTACATTGCATTATTTCAACGTACAGCCATGATTTACAGGGTGAATCACGACTAACGGGATGGAGGTTTATAGCGAAGCGGTAAAAGTCTTAAAATGTTTGTCACTTTAGTAGTTTGTACATTTATATAGGCTACATTTCAAAATTATTTTTAAATATACAGGATGTTCCAATAAATTGTGGCGTAACAAAGTTATATTTTTGGAGCTTTAGTTCTTTACGTCAGGTTAAGTTTGAGCGACCGGGGGTCGCGACGCAAAAGATCTGACCGTTACGTTATGTTACGTTGCTTCGTTATGTGCCTTGCTTGCGTGCGTGTGCTCTCTCCAGAGTCTCTCTCTCGTTTACGAAGCAGCGATTCATATGCTTCGGCCGGGAATCGAACCCGGGTCGCCCGCGCGGAAGGCGAGCATTCTACCACTGAACCACCGATGCTATACTAAATTTTTATGCAAAGCTGGTATTCGCAGTGCTGGTGATCTACTTGAATTTGTTCGGATAAATTTTTGAAAAAACTTTTGAGAATCTTTGACCTAATTTTTTAGTATCACTCTGTATGGTTACAAGTTCGGTACCATGAAAGAAAATACTCAACTAAAAATTTTTAAAAATCTGTCTTTATACTTTGTAATAATTTTATCTTACGAAGATAGGAGGAAATTTTTGTAATCCCCAGGTAAGAATTTTTTCGGGGGTAATATAACAAGATCTCACTTATGAGTGAATAAATTTTTCGATTTTCAGGCTAATAGTTTTGATTGAAAACTTAACGAGTTAAAATCGGATATTGATGTGCTGAGCTTTAGCTCGATGGATTTAGTCGTTGAACTTCAATTTTCGAATTCAACGAGTTGAATTTCCAAAGACAAAAAGAAACGAAAAAGGTATTCAATATAATAAATGATCGTCGCGTTATATTTGATAAGATTGTTTCCCAAACCATTTAATTACGAAAAAATAAATATTTTTGGCTCATATATTTTCAATTTTATTATTAAAGTTACAATTATTATTGAAAACACATTTTCATAGGTGTTTTTCAAACTTAATTTATTTTGCAGACTGTCATTAAGCTATGCATTAGGGTGCTTATTTTGGAAGTTACTTTTTTATTTTCGCTCATTTTAGCTCTAAATATTAACTAAGCGTTAAAATATTTCCCTTTTAAAATACACTTTGATGATTTTTTTATATATGTATATTGCAGCCATATTTTATGCTATCGGGTTGTGCTAGAGTGGGATTTACTCGGGATTGAAAGCTCTACAAAACTGCTTAGTGCGACGTAGCTGTAATCCGAACCTGTAAGATGGTTCGGGTCTCTCAATCAGATTTTGCTAGAAAATTCTCATTTTTTCAGTTATTTCAAAAATTACTGTATTTATAGAAAAAAATTAAGCGCAAGCTGTTGTAGGATATTTAATTTCCTTCAAAAAGGTTAAATGAGTTCGCCTAGATTGATGTTTGTCGAGATGTAAATGATTAACATCAGTTTTCGATAATTTTCAAATCTAACTTTTTATAAATGATGATTTTCAATTGCTTATATCTCATCTTACCAAATCAACTTATGAAACTTTTTGAAAGAAAACTAAATTTTCTACAAGTTTTTTATTCAAGTTTTTCTATAAATCCAGTAGTTTTTAGAATAACCTTAAAAAACGAGAATTTTTCAGCAAAATCAGATTGAGTTACCAGTACCATCTCACAGATGCACATTCCAGTTATGCCACACTTTTGTAAAGCTATCAGTTCATAGTAGAGTAAGATCCCAGAGCGATGACATAACTTATTTTCAAATAGATGGAATGTTAGGTCCTCAGTAGCATTTCGTGTGCTTTGAATACCTGTGTGTTTGTGGAGCTATCCTAAGGGCACCTGGGCAGGTATCAGGTGAGAAAGGTAACTAAAAATAAGAGTTACTTTACTTAAATTTAAATGTCTGATTTTTATATGTTTTGTAAAATAATATTCTAGAGTAGTACCATAAGTGTCAGACACTTTCCATGTACCAAAACTTTTGTCAGACGCTTTAAAGCTCCACAAACTCCGTAAACGTATAGTATTTAGTATAGTTCGAATCTGTTGGAGCACATATCACTTAGTAATAGTTGCCTTGATAACATATTTGAAAGTCAGACATGTGAAAATAAAGTTTATTTTTTTTGCAGCTTTAAGGTTTCTGACAAAAGTTGTGGCCCATGGAAAGTGTCTGAAACTTATAATATTACTCTAGAATCTAGAATATCATTCAACATATTGTTACGAACTCACTAATTCCGAAGCCGGTCCTGTCGCAAATGATGAATGCGACTTTTCTAGAAAGGTTCTTTCGCAGGTAATATCCAGACTGGTCTGGAAATGTACCAGGCCATACAATGGTTTATCGCGAATGTTCTAGAGATTCGAGGGACTATATATCGTCCCCTTAGAGCAGAACTATTCCATGTCACAAATGTTAAATTTTACAGAAGAGGTTTTTTTTTGTTTTCCAGTCAATCTAATAAATATTTTGTGTCCTAATATTGTGATGAATTACTTTGATTTCTCTTCTTTTTCATCGATTCAGTTCATATTTGCCAAAGATGCGAATAAAAAGAAAAATTGGACATAGAATACTTATAGGTAAAGTCGCCTATTTCATGTCCAAACATAAAATATTTTCCCGTGTTTTTTTTTTTGGACATGGAATAAGTCTGTTCTAATGAATAAAATGAAATACATGAGAGTATTTTGTTATTCTTGTTTAATTTAATATCCAAATTTATCTCAAACATTTTTCAATGTGAATTATAAAACTCTGACATTAGAAATTTTCGTGAGAAAATGCAAATCAGAACTATTCTATATCCACAATAAATGATACTATGTACTGACAAAAGTGAATCAGAAGTATTCTATGTCCATAAAATTTAATAGCGAATGGCACTTAACAAGACAGAACTAGTCTATGTCCAAGATTTTATTTGCGCCGACCAACGAAAAGCACCTTGTGGCAGTTGAACTAGTTCTGCGTCAAGATGAAATCTATGTAAGGACATAGTCTTTTTTAACAATCGGCATTTTTCGGATCTTCCCGTCGACTTGGACATGAAATATTTCTGCACTAGAAAGAGCAGCCCTTGAAGTACACTTAAAATAGAAAAACCGAAAATTGAGAATTTTGGACATGGGATAGTTCTGCCCCAAGGGGACGATATACGCGGGTTTTCGAGTGAATCGAGGAGTTGTTCAGTATATAGTGAATCGGTAAACAGTGAGTGAACAGAAAGTGAATAGTGTTGAAGATAAATTAGGACAATTATCATACCGAGTGTAAATAAATTAGTAGACATTAAGTAGTGTGTATATAAATTAAGTTTATTATAGTGTATAAGTGTTTCTTCAATAAATCAATAGTAATTAGCCATAGTGAGCGTATAATTTTATCCCACGGTAAAAACAGTTTAAATAAATAAGAAAAACATTACAATATATAAAAATCAGACATTTAAATTTAAGTAAAGTAACTCTTATTTTTAGTTATCTTTCTCACCTAATACCTTCTCAGGTGACCTTAGGATGGCTCCACAAACACACAGGTATTCAAACCACACGAAATGCTACTGAAAACCTAACATTTCATCTATTTGAAAATAAGTTATGTCTTATCGCTCTGGAATCTTGGACTATGGTAAATATTTAAAAAAATCATCAGTTTACGTGTATTTTAAATGGAAAATATTTCCACTTTGGGCAAGTACTTAGAGCTCAAATTTTCAGGGGATTCTTTTTTGGACATTTTTAACAAGATTTAGAGTCGGGAGCGAAAACTAAAAAATTAGTCCCAAAAAAATTGTTGCCCATATTTAGGTGCTGTTTGTAGAGACGATATGATTTTATTCGCAAGAATAAATGAGTGAAATAATCGTTAATAAAAAGAGTTATTAGCATATCTGTGACAACCCAAAGTATTGCCACTACCAATAATAGCTCAACGAGACTTTAAGGGTTTTCACTTCAAAAATATTGAAAATAACTTACCAACTTCATGCACTTTGGAAACCTCTTCCTAACTTCACTGTAGAAAAAAAAATGGTTGAGGCCAAAAAGGCCCACGAGTTATAAAAGCATCGACCTGAGAACACTCGCCAACAGCATAGATTATATAAAAACAACAATTTTTTTCACACCTTGTATTGATTCAAATTCTCTCACATAAAAAATAAAATACGAATGCTTCGTGTGCTCTAAATTACTGAAAAATATAGGTAATCATGATTTGAATTTAAAATAGGAAGACTAAAAAACATCATTTGAATCACTTTGAATCACTTTATATTGTACAAATTTGTACAATGTTTTGGAAAATAACAAGAAGTTTCTAAAGTAGTTCAAGTTATTTAATACGAAATCTGTCAGATCTTTTGTTAAAAATGCATATAAATAAATAAGATCATCCAAATAATACAAAAAGCA
>CAJUYI010000664.1:32782-60574 GCA_910591695.1 Galerucella pusilla | reverse complement strand
CAGCACAAATATTATTCCAAGTAGCACTGAAATGGATAATTTTATTGATGTCACAAAATTAGCTTCAACTAATTGGGATGGAAAAGAAAAAATGGCCAGTAAATTGAGAAAACAAGAATAACAACTTTAGATATTGGTATAGTACAAACTATGGAAAATGACTTCAAGATTAATTTTTTTCTTTCTGTATTTTCCGGTACTTAAAGTACAATTTACTACTTCAAGTAAACCTCTTCACTAAAAGTAAAATATATATTCCAGAGGGTACTTATTAAAATAAAATTCATCAGAATTAATTTTTTTTTTCAAAATTTTGTCTTTTTTCAATTTTTTTTGGATCCACAATAAGAATATTTCTTCCATCATTAAAAAACCATCACTTTAAATAAATAAAAAATAAATTATTCACACATTCCAGATGTTGTACTGCATATCCATATGATTATACTTTGCTATGTATTAAAAATTATTAAAACAAATAAAAATAAGATAATAGTGCTCAATATTTATTTCAATATGAAACCTATTTTTTAGCGTATTCAAAAATTTCACCTAAATATAAAAGCAATAAAACTCAATTTCAAGAGAATTCACCATTTTTCACTTTCACCAACCATTGTGATGTAGAATATAGGACATACTGTTACTAATACCAGTTGGTAAAAGCAGAGCAGTTTATAATTGTCCTAAAACTACAGTTTATAGGAGACATCAACTTCTAAGACTATTTTCTGATGAGTATGAGCCAAATCTTGCATGCTTCATACTACAAATTTATGTCGAGAGGCACGTACATCAGGATTTTGTTTAGGCGAAATCTCTTAAAATACATTCATTTTTAAGAATTTAGAAAAATAATAAATTTGATTACGCTATTTATTTTAAAATCCACACTGAAATAAAATATAATGAGCACAATATGTATATATATTGAGGTGACATTCTCTGAGATCTGAAAAATCTATCTCATTTCTTCTACTAATGTCTCAAAGACAAGTAATTCTAATATCCAGTTTTTCTGTTAAAAATTCAACTAAATTGATTTAAAAATTGGCTACACAGTACAATATCTTCTTCATTTTTTTTCAAAAATCATTTTAGAAAAGTAACTGTTTCATTATCAACTGGATCCACATTTTCTGCAACTTTATCTCATTCCATCAAAAAAATTGTGTGTACATCATTATTTATTAACAGTTTTATATATTATTTGTATTATATATCAAGTAATATTTTCATCATACCTTACGTAGGATGGTTTATCCTTAAATTTGTCGCATAGGGGATTTCCATCCAACAACAAATCAACAATTGGCAATCCTTGAAATGCATCCAATTGTGATATATCTTTAATCTGAAAATAAAAATCTATAAATAACAGAAATAAAAATATTTACAGGTCACTTCGCAATAATTGCAACACATTTTTCGTTACACATCACACTTTAGAAAATATAAAACAAAACAAGTCATCCTGTCAAGGATTATATGTATTAATAATATACTTACTTTATTATTTCCTAAATGCAATATTTTAAGATTTGGTAATTTCTCATTCACTTTCTTCACAAAATTCAGTATTTGAATTTTATTATCAAACAAGTTCAATGCTTCTAAATCAGGAATGTTTTCAGCTATAATATCAACAACAGCCAAAAATACAATGGGTTTGAAGAGGGCACAAAAATTGTCTTGTAAATCAGGATCTGCATGAAATTTTGTTAAATCTAATGCTTTTGTTGTGGGATTGTAGCGTCGAGCCATAACTATTTTAATTTTTTCTTTCAGTTCTGCATTCATATCTACATTAGGAGTACCAGCATGAACTCGTATAAATAATTTGAAGCCGTTTGGAAGTTGTATTTGTCTATCAAGGTTGTTAAGTTTTTGAGCAGATTTATAATCATCCACATAGAAGTTTACTGTTGTACCAAATACTTTCCACTAAAAATATATCATAAATAAATAAAAACAAATTTCATCATAGGAAAATTATTCACTTAGACATGATAAAAATTTCAAGACTTTTAATCAATTTGACAATCTTCAATGATGAAGGATTTGTACCAGAATTTATTTCATCAGAAAATGTCAGATTAAGATATGATATAACCACACTATCAAATGCAGTCAATTATTTATATTACTAACTTCTATACATTTACAAAATCACTTACAGCTATAGGCCAAAAAGGTAATGGAGCCATTTTATCCAACAATGTCTTAAGAATGAATGACTTATCATATTTATCACCATGAGGTATCTAAAAAAAAAATTAGTAAACTCCTTTGCAAAACAGCACTCATTTATAGAAGGGGAATGGGAGGTAATGATATATATGAAGTTAAAAAACTGTTCTCCCATACAAGATAAACATAGAAAATAATGTTTTAGAATTTAGACATTTATTGCTCTGTTCACTATGTAATTTTAATTACTTTTATATTTTGCATAGGTATATACCGAGGAAAAAAACGATAGATAACTTTTAAACACTGTTGTTTCTTCAAAGTATTCTCCATAAAGAGAAATACATTTTTGCATCCTTTGGAACCAATTCTGGAAGCTGTTGATGTCATGTTCTGTGGACTGGAGCCTTTGAACATGTAGTTCATTCTTAAGTTTTGGAAAAGTACTAAACTAAACCAGATACATAACAACTATAACAAGATAGTGAAGATGAATCAGAAGGAATCTTTTATAAGGAATTCAGCACATTAATTAAAACCCTCACTACTTAAACTCTACAACTTCTATATTCTTCAACTTTTCCATAGGTTCCCAAAACTACATCATACAGAACATTTGTAGATTTAATACAAAATAAGTCTTACACTATTGATGAACAAAATCGTTTTACAAAAAGCTTTTAACAAGAAGAAACAGTTGCAAATTATATAACTGAGTTAAAAAAGTTCTCTGAAGTTTATTAGTGGCTTGAGAAACTCAAGTTTTGTTGAAAGATTAATACTACTCAAGGAACCTGACAATACATTTAAAAATTGTGTTGATAGAGCACTTGCTAGATATTGGGCGAAGTAGAATTCAATGAGACCTCTGGGGGTAAAAATTGTAACTGTCGCAACGAGTAAAATAACTCGTTTTACATTGTTTTTATATTATATGCAAGTCAACGTAATTACCATAAATTCGTACTTTATTTGTTTAATTTTGTGTCAGTGACAAGTTTAAAACTGTGTTTTTCTATTTAACTCAACTGTCATCATTTCTGAGATAATATTCTTATATAATCAGAGATATTATGGAAGAGGTTACGTTATTCTATTTTTTGTTTAAATTGCAGATCAAAGAGAAAATAAGTCAGTATTAAAGATTTAAAATAATACTCAATACAAACATACCTTCCCTGCAACTTTTGTAGATATGACTATATCAATGATAAAATAAAAACATGAAATCAGGCCTAAAACTAAACAGTTAATTGAACGCTTGTTGTACTTTTCACAAATATCAACCATACCTATCACTCCAAAAATAAATATATTAGGAGTCAAAACTTTGTTTAACAACACGAAATAGGTACTAAAGCACAATCAAAGAAAAAGCAAACATTTTACAAAGCTCACTGAAAATAACTAAAATAGCAAAATAAAACCACTTAAATATCAAAGGGCTTACACGCAGCTGATTTGTTTTACTCCTTGCTAAGATGACATTAACATTTCAGAGCGCCATCTATCGAATTCTACTTTTCCCATTAGTTTGTTTAAAAAATTAGAGTAAATGTGAAAATCAAATCAGCACTAAACATAAACAGAACTCAGATGTCTCATGTCAATTTGGCAAGACAATATTATTTTAGTGGTGACAAAGCCATTACAGAAGGTAAGCAGTCTCGAAAGAAGATAATTTGGTCATCAAAATGCATGTAAGATAATCTACTGTTAGTGTAGTTGTGGTGTAAACAGTATTCAGTGTCAAGTATCCCCAGATGTTCGAGAAAAAGTTTTCAGTTCATGTCAGTTTCAAATTTAAGAATGTTTCCAACAAAAAGATTGTCTATTATATATTTAAGCAGTATTGTTAATGAGATTAAATTATGACTTTAAAGATTATTAATATACAAGTACTTACAATCACTTTATACCAATTGGAAGGTCCTTCCAATAATTTTCTTTTGTTTTGTGGAGGAGGTGAACCTTGCCTACCTCTACCACCACCACCTTTTCTATTTTTGTTAAATTTAACATTTCTGCTGGAACCAGCATTAAATCCCATATCAACATCTTCATCTTCTAAATGAGAGCGTATGGCATTACCCCAGTCTCTATTATCTCGGCGATCTTGTTTATCCCTATTATTTTTAAATGTAACTCGTCGATCTCGATCGTTAACACGATCTAAAATATTAATATATAATAGAATATAAATTATTTGGAAACGAATTAATATTAAAATATTTTACCATGACTCCATGCTTGTTGAGGTCGATTATTCCTATTGAATGGTTTGGGCATTTTCACTTACTGCGTCACACTAATATTAATGTCTGAGATTAAGTATAAATTATAAAAAAAGTTTATATATTTAGCTAAGAAATTACCTAACTAAATATTGTTTTAAACTTCATTAGATTACAATAACGCTATGTATACTTTACAATCCAAATCACAATCCAAATTTTTTAATTAAAAATCTACGCTTACGCTGAGACAAGAGACAAGATTGACAGTTGACATGTTGACAAGACACCAGTACCAGACCACAGAGTACACCATCTAGAGTACTCTGTAACAACGCGGCTATCATGGCCATCTACAGGTGGCCATGGCGACTATGGTCTGTATCTGTGGTCCGTATGCCTCCATGCTATGCTCCGAGCATTCCAGAATTCAGAACCATTTCGAAATTTACTCTGAAAATAATATTTATAATTTTGATATGAATTTTAAAAATATTCCTATGCTTGACTGTTTGACACATAATATTTTTACCAATAAAAATTTCATAACAATTTATGTTATACGCCTGCGCAGATCGATTGTTTTTGGGATAAGTAGTAATCACCCGTTTTCACACCGTTTATTTAAGATTAAAAAATTCAGTTTGGCAGAGTGGTTTGGTTATTTTGGTATTATATCAATTGACATTTGCAGTTATGCCTGCAAGACAAAAAGAGTTGCTGTTAGGTGCTGTAGCAGTTATCTGCTATTTATTATTAATAAAACGAAAAAAAACAAAGATCTCAATGGTCAAAAAATTGAGTATTCGCTATGTGCGTACCTACTGTCGCCCCCTCGCGGCTTAAAAACGCAAGTTACGTCGGAGGCATTTACACGTAAAGCTTATGGAAGCAACAATTATTATGAAGATAGGGAGCCTTTTAACTTTTATCATGTAAATAATTTGAAAATATAAGTGCCTAATGACATAATGTTCAGTATTTTATAAGCGACTGGGTAAGTAATCGTTTTTAAAATGTATTTTTTTATGTTAAGTGTAACTTTGTAGGTTAGAGTCAACGGAGATAAACGTTGCCTGAAGTCATTAACATAGATAAAGGCAGTACAAAAAATTGACCTTTACCCTGACGTCATACCTACAGTAGAAAAAATTGACCTTTACCCTGACGTCATACCTACTAACCTCGCGAAATCAATCAATGAGTCAAAAATGGCTACAATTACTTTGTCGTGTGCGTAAATACGTTGACTGCTTGTTTATCTTGTTCAGCCACCGTCTAAGAAGTGAGGTTAAGTTGGAAATATTTATTAAATGCGAAACAGAAAATTCTGTACTTATCGTGGAATAAAAATAATAAATTAGAGGTCTTGAAAAAAACCGATTTTATAGAATTTATCTGAATGCAAATGATGGAACGATTTGAACAAAACTCGATGTATCAAAATAATGACAGTTGTCATAAGAGGTCAAAATAAATTCTTAGGAATACAACCGATTAATCGTTTTTGGTGCTATCTCTTTTCAACATTTGGAAGTAATAATTAGAGTTACATAAGAACGTATGTCATTGCTTGAAAGACAAGTGTACGTATATTGTATGATGTGTTTTTACTGTCAGTAGAAAAGGATGAGGTATATAAAGTTTGTGTTTACTACTGTTCATTGTTAGTGACGTCAGGGTAAAGGTCAATTTTGATAGTGCGAATCATTAATAAAAATCGATTATTCCATTTGACATTCCAAGTGACATGAGCGGCTTCTTTATATGTGTATCGATTGCACACAAATGTTCTTGATGATTTATAATAAATGTATTTATGAAAAAATGAACAAACTACATAAAATTGATGGAGAAAACAGGACGTATAGAATACTGTATCAGTGTAAACTGTATTTTGAAGTGAGGTTAAGACACTCACTTTACTCTTTTTACAGCTGCAATCCATTTTTTCCTTTGTACCAACTTGTGTTGCGCAGTAGAAAACTTGTAATATTTCACAGCACTGTTATTCCATTCTGTATTTTTACAATTTACAATTCAACAACTGCCGTGCCCCATTTTCCCCTTTATTTACATACAATATACCACACCACATCAGCCTCCGACCGAATTGCGGAAATTCACCACTGCGCGCGCTGTGATAGTTTCGCCTATCCCCTCCAACGGTCGACACACAGCGAATAGGTACTTACGCTCTCCTAAATAAGGATTAATGGTTGAGGATTCCATCAATTTTTCCCGTTCTTTGCTGGCATTTTTGTTCTCAAAATTAAAACCATATACTATATAATAGTCTCCATGATTCAGACGATAAACCACAAATACAGCACATGACGCAATTATTGGAACTTTAGTTCTTTACGTCAGGTTAGGTTTGAGCGACCGGGGGTCGTGACGCAAAAGATCTGACCGTTACGTTATGTTACGTTATGTTACGTTGCTATGAGGATTAAGGGGTCTAGAGTCTGTTCAACCATCCTTTGCCGTTACGTCATAATCGGTGACGTATTCTGCTGTTTTACGTATGTCTTATATTAGGTAAATTTTTTTCCATCTTAACCTCAAAATTATAATCAATGAAATATGTTAAGAATTGTTTTCAAAATATGACAACTGAACTGTCAAAAGTAACAAGTAAAATTTATGTCGACCTAAGATAAGAAAGTGTAAGAAAACTACGTCATAATTCCGTGTCATCCATTTCATGAAGCTGGACAATGTATGACGTAACGGCAAAGGATGGTTGAACAAACTCTAGCACATTTACTTTTCGAAATACAGGGTGTTGAAATTTTGAAAACTTGAATGTTTTAATTCGATAACTTTGAAATGGATGGATAAATTGATTTGACATTTGATAGGTTGTTTTTAAATGTAAAAGGGCATATTTTGATAGAAATAGTATCTAGTTATAATAATAATATCATTTATTCATCAAAGATAATACACAAATCATTATAATATTAGAGTCAAATAATTACATCCTTTCAACATCTGTACTATAAATAAGTTAAGACAAAACCACAATATGAAATAACCAAATTAAAAAAAATAAAATAAAATAGAATAAAATAAAATAAAATAAAATAAAATAAAAGTTGATACATTGAAACCGGTTACTTACAGGAGCTAGCTGTTTCGTTTTACGTAATTGATAAGGGTTCTCTTGAAGCTACTCAAACTCTTAATAGATTTAATTTCATGAGGTAGATTGAACTGAACCAATCCTTTATGGAACAAACTGTTGATTGAATTAGTCGTTCTATTAGTAGTAACATAAAAGCTAATGGAACTTGCAGCTCTAGTATCGTGATGATGTATATTAGTAATTGGTATCAATCGAGAATTCAAATATTCAGGAAGTAAATTATTTATAATTTTGAAAATAAATGTCATTGTTTTAACGTAAAGAAACTGTTGTACGTTCAGCCAATTTAAAGTATTTAACATAAGTTGGATACTGGTGTATCTGTTGTACCCTAAAATAATTCTCATTGCCTTATTCTGAATTAGCTGCAGCCTATCGAAGCTTGAATTAGAACATCCTGTATATATAAGAGAACAACAATAATGAAAATGCGGTTATATAAGTGTATTGTATACTGTAACTTTTGTCAACATTGATAGGTAAGGTGATATTCGACGTAGAAAACCAACTTTTTTGCCAATTTTTCTACAAATATAATTTACATGATTATTAAACTTGAGTTCACTATCTAAAATAAATCCTAAATATTTTATTTCACTTACATTCTCTATTACATTACTATTTATTTTAATGGATAAATTTAGGGACTTAAACTGTTTCTGCACCATCAAGTTACCAATAAACATATATTTTGACTTTGTTTCATTTATCTTTAGCTTATTCATTTCAAACATTTTAGAAAGCAACAGCAGTTCACTATTCACAGTATCAAATACTCCATGTAAGTCATCACCATAATAGTATTATAGTATATTAATGTATTGTCTGCAAAAAGATGGATTTTACACTTATTTAAAACATTTCCCAAATCATTAACATACAGAATGAACAATAGTGGTCCCAGTACACTGCCTTGTGGTACTCCAACGTTATTCAATTCTGTGTTAGAGACTAGACTATTAACCTTTGTAATCTGGTGCCTGCATGTCAGGTAACTCTCCAGCCATTTGTACACTATTCCACTAAATCCATACCTCCTCAATTTTAAAAGTAAAATATTTCGATCGATCGTTTCAAAGGCTCTTTTAAGATCAATAAAAACCGCACATATACCAACCCCAGGTCTGTCGAGAATTTTTTTCATGTCAGACAAAACAAGTTGTAATGCAGTTTCACAAGAATGTGAATTTCTAAAACCTGATTGATAACTGCATAGTATTTTATTCACACTGAATAATCTGCTTATAAACAATAACCTCCAACAGTTTTTCACAGAATGGCAGCATATTTATTGGACGCAGTTCATCAGCTTTAATCGTATGTATAACCTTTGGAATAGGAACAATAGTTGAGGTCTTAAAACGAAGAGGAACAACCCCTTTTTCCAAACTCAAATTTATTAAATATAATAATGGGTAACCTAATACATGAAATAAATTTTTAATAATGCTAACGTTAATATTATCCGTACTGTTCTTTTCCTTTTGCGCATTAACAACCTCACGTAATTGTTGAATGGTTACAGTACTAAATTTTTCCATTTTATTTTCATTTACAGGCACCGTTTGCAACATAAAATCTGTTTCGATATCTAATATTTCTATACTAAGTACAATGTTCTTTATGCTATCGATATAGAATTTATTTAAAACATCAGCTAAATTATCACCATATATCGTACCATTACATTGTATACTGTGAAAATTCGTGATTGTCTTCTTACTTCCAACAATTTGTTTCAGCTGTTTCCACATTAATTTAGAATTTCCTTTATTCCTATCTATATGAACCTCATAATAATTACGTTTTGCTTGTTTTATTATTTTCACAGCTGCGTTTCTAGATTGCTTATACTCATTCCAATCATCTACCTCATTTGTAAATAAAAATTTTTTGTATTTCAAATTTTTTTCTCTGACAACCTCACTACAGTCTTTATTAAACCACCTGTTTTCCGGATAATTATCTTTTACTCTTCTTAGAGGTGCTACAGTATCAAGAGATGACATCACATTGTTCACAAATATGTCGGCCACCAAGTTAACATTTGATAATGAATATCCCCAATCTTTTTCAATTAATAAATTCACCATTTCTTCAAAGTTTACAGGGCCGCGGACTTGCCTACTCTCTGTTTTTAGTTCCTCGAGAATTTGGGTTTCAATCTGCACAATCGAATGATCAGAAATGATATAATCTTTTTCAACATATGCTTCTATTGTGTAATCATTACTAATAACCAGATCAATTAATGTTTTTGAATTCCCCGTCACTCTATTATATTCATTAATAAATTGTTTCATTCCATTATTTTCTATATATTCTTGGAGTCTCTGTTTCTCAATCCGATTTTTATTAAAATCAATATTAAAATCCCCCGTAATGATTACACTGTCAGCACTATGCGATTCATAGAACGCATCACACCAATATATAAACGTTTCAAAAAATTCATTTAACTTACCGCTAGGAGATCGATATAAACCCGCAATACTATAATTTGTATTATTTAATTTAACATCTATTGACAATATCCATAGACTCATTTTAACAACTAACGCTTTAATGTTATAACATTTCAAGTTATTTTTAGTAAAAATTATTACTCCCCCAGTATGCCGACTACTTGAGTCACATCGCGCCATATTATAACCCTTAATTTGTAGTTCCGAATCAGCTATATCCTCAGTAATACATGTCTCAGTTAAGCATACTATTTGTTTGTGCAACTAGTGTGGATATGATGGCCATATCGCACGAGGACGAAGTTTGAGCACGACACCGTAGGCGGAGTGCTTAATCGTTCAAGTGCGATATGGACAATCCACACGAGTCGAACAGCATATTTTTTCTATGACCCACTTAAGAAAAAATCTAGAAAATAAAAATTTTTATAAACTGTAATATAACTTCAAATTGAAAATTTAACAATTCAATTTTATGTTTCCACTAATAATTTTATGTAAACGTACAGTTCTTGAATGTCCAATTTGTATAATGCTACGGTTTCCCTTTTTAAATATACGATGCTGTTATAAGTAGATGTTGCCAGTCGGGCTCCCTCATGAAGGCTACCGTACCATTATCTATAATAATCAATATTCTGCTAAATATTTCAAACGTCTACCTGTTGTCGTTATTAATATCAAGCACAATAATTATATAAAAATAAAATTAACAGTTAAAAAAAAACTTCTTCACGGGGAATCGAACCAGGGCCTACCGCGTGAGAGTCTGGTTTGCTTACTACTCGACAACCGAGGAATATGCAAATTGTTTATCTATAACGTCAGATGCATTACATAATTTTTGCTTAAAAGGAACTAAAGTTCCTACCGTATGTCCCGCGACACGTTCTACCTTTTGTTTTTATTTATTCTATTTTCGACTTCTACGTCGATTCTCGCGCACTTTCTAGTTTATTGTCATAAAAATATAGAACACGTCCTATATTTTTACCCCGAAAATTTTGGCAATAATTCTCGTACGTGTAAAACGGTTATCAGATTTCATGGAACCAAAGTCTATATTGGAATATATAGACTTTGATGGAACCTCTTTCGTGTATACGGAATATGGACCAATAGTTGCTTTTTTCGACCAGAAATCTAAGCTAAACTTAGCTAAGTTAGCGTTCGTTTTGTCAATAAAGTTAGATTTACTAAGACTTCCCTCCTTGCCACCGCAAAGTTTGCCGGATTTTAAAAATTTTATAGTTATAGTACATTCAATAGCCTTCTTGGTGTTTGTCATCGTTTGTGACGTATATCCGGGTTTTCGGTATGTCGTTTATTGTATTTGCTATTTTGACATATATCTAACCTTAATTTTGATAAATAAAATCATCATGATCATATTCAGCCTAATTCGGAAAGGCTATGAAATTAATAATTACCAGCTTCTTTTTCTAAATGACAATACTTGAGAACTTCAAAATCAAAATGATAATATTTTTCCGTGCTAGGCATATTTTTATATTTTCAAATAAATATAACAATAACATTAATAGTAGGTTAGGAATAGGCTACAGTTAGCTAAATCAGGGTTGACATTTTCAGTACTAGCACCCATTTGAAAATATTGATGATTTAAAAAAATATATTGTGGGCGTATGGGTTTTATTGAAAAAAAATGTTGATTTTATAAAAAAATATGCATAATTTAGTTGCAGTGGCCAGAATATAGTACTAGATACTAGAATATGATTTAATGATGACTGATATGTTTAGACTGATGTAATTGTTGATAATAAATACATCAATCAGCCACTGTCTAAACATCAGTTATTATTAAACCGAGTTTAAGTGTTTGATACAACTCGCCCTAAGAAACTTATAATAAATGTCAACAACATGGCTGTATTTATTGCCTTATGAATATACATTTCGTAGGTGTAGCTAACTCATAACATGTTCTCTTCAATATGAAGTTCACATAGCTTGTGATCCTCTGTAGTATTTCCAGACAAATCTATTAATATTTTCCGTCATTCGAAAACGTAGTTTCCAACCTACGCGGGAAGTGTCTTTTGGCACACTCGCTTTATCTCGTTTGAACAAATGCAACTGTGTGAGCAAAAGTACCTATAACTTTCCATACAAATTGAGCTACAATTTGGAAAGTTATCAATCGATAGTAAACGAAAAAAACCATTTAAGAAAATAATAAGATTTAATTGGACTAGTTTCAAATAATCCAAATCACAATTGTTCAAAACATATGAAAATGTATTTATTGATCTAGCGCACTACAAAATTCGTTAGCTTTAGCCAAAGCTGCTTTCTGGTTGTCAATAACTTCGTTCAATAAATTCTTCCACTGCCTAGCGTACTCCATCTTAGAATATTCATCGAAAGAGTTATATAGATCACAAGCCAAGTCATGAAAGTTGACACAACTTTGTATTGCTTGTCGTTGACTTTCTCTTAGTTCCCATTTTAAAGAAGATAGTTGAAGACGTTTTTCTTCAGCTTTTAAAAATTCCTCCTCCGTTCCAACATCCTCCTCTTCCTCTTCATCATCATCTTCGGGTGGAGGAAGTGCAAGTATCAAATCGTCATCCATCATCAAATTGTCATTTGCTATTAGTTCCTTCACCTAGGACAATAATAATTGATACATGAAACCTTGATATCTTGTTAAATTTGTTCGTTACTAATGAAGGAGTTTATTTACCCTATCGGCATATCTCAAAGTATTTAAAGTGTGGTCTACTGAGAAATTCCCGGGAGATATTAAGGCGATCATACAGGTTTTGGAGTTTTCTCCTATAAAGGAATCCCTTAAAACTTGTGTTAGCTTGCTACCTCTAAATGGAAGGTGAGCTCCTTTACGACCCAGAGCTCTTATACATTCTTTCAGTGCTAATAAACTTCTATTAATATCTGCACCTAAATATAAAAATAAATAGTTTTAATAGATTTAATCAACTATAACTTTGTTAATTTTATTAAAGTTTAGATTGATATTCTAAATTGTACAATAATCAGACCGCTTATGTTATGAGATGAGGTATCATTTTTCGATTTCAGGCTGTTTTAACTAGGCTAGTTGAATATTTAATTGATCTCTTTGTACACGCAATTTATAATAACAATATACAGTGGGTGCCATTTGAAAACAAAAAGTCAGGGGTAGCTACCACAGGGCAATCAAATGTAAACATTTTTTTATAAGCCATTAGGAGGGTACTTTAATGCCATTCAATGCAGTTTTTTTTATTTATTTATTATCTTGTCAAATATAAGCGAGATATTGCCTATGTATACGATATCTTGGGACACCCGGTATAATCAACATTTTTGCGCGGACCAATCCAGGAAAAAGAAAGAAATTCACAAATTAATGAATTTTAAGAAAAATATATGTAATATTTATCTGTCTAAAGTGCACTTATTTATCTGTTATGTTTATTGGAAAATTATATTTCAAAAATTCAAAGTTATCTTAAAATAATAAAATTCGTTAAAAATTGATTCATTTTATCCATCAATAAGGGCGACAGAGCACGCGACCTGAATCCAGTCTAAGTCCAGTCTAGTCTAAGATAGCTTAAAGTTTTTATCAATCAACAAAAGTAACTTCAGACCATATTCTAAGGTTTTTTCCCACTGTACAAACTTGTAATTTTTGTGAACACATCCCCTCCCACATTTTGAGACATAGTTTCGAATCTAGTTTTATAAAAATGCAGTGCAGAGCAGGGTTTGGTGGTGGTGGACTACTTTAATGCCTCAAGGATATCCCTAAACTATAGCCTCATAATTAAGAAACCATTCCGCCCATTGTTCGTTGGCTATCGCACATTTTGTGTCCAGCTGCACGTTAGAATATGGCCTAGGTAACTTTGAAGATTAGTGCTGGTTATTTTTAAGAGTAAAATTAAATACCTTCTATTTGTGTTTGACGATTTGAGTTATTATGATCGGCGCCTCGTTCGTTGCCAGCTAGATCGATGAGAGAAAATTTGCCGTCGACGTGTTTTGAATTGTTTCTTCTTAAAATTATTTGGAAAACGGCGTGCGATCGAGAAGAATTCGAATTCGCTGAAGTTTGACCGGATGTTCGTTCCAAACTGCCTCTTTGTATAAGATCTAGAACATGTTCCACCTGAAAAACGTCTACGTTAATAAAAACAAGTGTCTTAAGGTCGTATGCACTGTTTAAACTCGTCTAAGTAAAACTAGTTTATAATTTTGAGTTGGTGTATACCATCGATTCTATGGAAGTTTAAACTTAAACGCCCAATATTAGAGGCTTAACTTCAAGCACTTGACTAACTTACTTCCACTGAAAATGTTAATTTTATCAAATAAATGAACCATCTCGAAAAAAGTTGTGATACGCTCATGATATGGAATTTTTACAAACAAATTAATCCCTTAATCCAAATAGATGTCAGAACTGCTCACCACAAGAGTAGCAGAGACGAGGACGAGCAAAGGCATTGTCCCCATCTGCACCACCAGAGGATGCCCACAGGGAGGAGTAGCATCCCATTAATGTGGAGTCTGACGGTTGACGAACTCCTGTGTGGTTTGACGGATCTCGGAATATCCTGCCAAGGATATGCCGACGATATTGTCATAACAGCCATGGGGAAATTCAAAAACACCCTTTGTAATATTGTACAAAAGGGTCTGAACTATACAGCATCAACCCCACTAAAACCATCTTGATAGCCTTTACTAAGAAAAGAAAACTGAACCATAAAACTTGACGGGAACGAGATTGAATGGAGACAAGAAGTCAAGTATCTAGGTTTGACTCTAGACAGTAAACTCCTGTGGAACAAACACGAAAAGGAGATTACACACAAGGCAAAAATGGCTCTAATGGTGTGCAGGAATCTGGCAGGAATAAACTGGGGTTGTAACCCAAAAATCCTAAGCTGAATGTACACTGCCATAGTGAGACCAATCATCACTTATGGAGCCATTGCGTGGAGTAGTAGAACTAGCCTATTGACGACGAGAGAAAACCTCTCCAAAATTCAAAGACTAGCCTCATTAAAGAAGCAATGAGAACATGCCCAACGGCAGCCATGGAAGTGATTCTCAACCTCACCGCTCTACATAATATGGTGGTGGAAAGTGTTGCAGAAAGAAAAAGATACAGACTAAGTAGAGAAGGAATCATTAAAAAAACCACCTCCTGACTTCTTGGAAATGGCACAAGACGGTATGATGAAAAAGTATAACTTTTCAAAGAAATTCGTTACGGAATTAAGCAACAAGAAGGAATGGGATCCAAATACCATTACCAGACTTGGAAAGAATGCCATTCAATGGTACACAGACGGCTCAAAAGCAATAGAAAGAACTGGGATAGGTGTGCTCGGGCCAGGAACCAAACACTCTGAAAGCTTGGGAAAAACCCCAAGTATTTTTCAAGCGGTAATCCACGCCATAAGAAAGTGCGCCCAGTTCAATATTGATAAAGGATACAGAAGACAAAGTATTATCATAATGTCGGATAGTCAAGCAGCCATTAAAGCACGCACTGAACTCTTGTGTAATAAGTTCCAAAATGGTGTGGGAATGCCTAGACAAACTCAAAGAACTAGGAGAGAACAATATAGTCACCTTACTATGGATTCCAGGACACACTGGAATAGAAGGAAATGAAGTAGAAGTTGAACTAGCAAAGAGGGGAACTAAATACCTTTATGGGGGCCTGAACCCTTTTGCGGAATCAGTATCAATGTAATATTTGAAGAAATGGGTAAAGCCGAGAAAAAGAGAAGATCTGACCATTGGGAAGATCTAGTAGGGCGTATACAATCAAAGACTCTTCTGGGTAACCACAACCTGTTGAGATCAAATGAATGCATAAGTCAAAGTAAAACTGCGCTAAGATGTTTTAACAGGGATCCTAACGGGACATTGTCGCCTGAATGGGCACCTGAATAAGCTCATAATAGTGAAGGAAGAAGAATGCAGTGGCATGGAAGAAGAAACATCCATCCTCATACTTTCTAACTGCACAGCACTTCAGAATCCTAGAGCACAGCACCTGGGAGATTACTGGATAGAAGAGGAACATTTACCTCGGCTGAAGCCTACAAAATTCCTCCGGGAAATAGGACTAAAGGAACTACTAGTTTCTGAGGCTCTCCTCAGAAACTAAATAGAAGTAATGGGGCACAATAGATCTTTTAGGTCTCAGTGAATGTCACCCCAAAATACATACATACATACATACATACATCCATACAAACATACATACGTACATTCATCCCTTATATTAATTTTATTGCACTTCCATGGTGAATGGAAAATATCTCAAAACAAAGTACCATTTCCCAAAAATTATATCATATGCCTGATAAGAGGAAATTTGTTCAAATAAATTGACCCACTTAAAATTTTTAATCATTTTCCTATAAATAGTAATTGAATTTTTTTTCAAATCAAAAATTATCCCCTTACACAAATTTTATCTTACGTCCATGGTCAATAGAAATTTTTGCAATTAAATGTTTCCTTTTTAAAAATTGTAAGGTACTTCCATGGTAAATGGAAATTTTCACACAAAAATAAACCACTTTTCAAAAAGATTATCATACATCCATATTGTTTGTTGGATGATATGGAAAGCCTGACGATGACGCGAGTTAATTGTTTTTTCTCCACCCTAAAAGTCTCTAAATTTTTTGAAGTTGTCAAATTTCTTCCAGGTACATGTCAATGTATCATTAAGGACGTTTAACGATTTAAACTATCTAAACGGGCTTAGTAGGTACTACAAACGGTCCATATGGCCAGTAAGTGATATTAAACTATTCCATAAAATATTACTGTTTTTACCTTTGTGACAATTTTTTCCGTTAAACCAACAACTTGAACTTGTTGTTTACCATCTTCTAGCACACGTAATCTACTTTTTTTTGCTAATAAATCAAATACTAATTTTCCATAGATTTCGAAAAAACTTGCCGAAACTGTGAAGTTCATTTTGGAATATTTTGGCTTATTTAAATAATTAAATACATCTTGCGCCACTAAACCATATATGCCGTTTTTAAAGTTTTGCATCTTTCCTAAAAAATTAAAACATATCCACATAATAATTAAACAAGAGAGTGAAACTACATTGACCGTAAAAAAGAAGTCCGGCAACCAAATTTTCAAAAGTGGGTATCTCTTAATTTTAATGATTTTTTTGGTGAACTGTCAATACTGTACCGGGTGGCCCAGCTAAGGAGTGGATTATAGCACAGGTTCCGGAAAAAAATTTCATAACAAAAATGGCCTCGAGAAACGCCTGGAAATTATTTTCAGAATTGTAGGTCAACCGCTAAAGGACGTATTTGACAGTTAAAATTTTAAAATGCAATTTTTTTCAAAATTTACTCAATGAAGGAGCATATTGAATATTATAATCAAATTCGCCTATAATTCGGGTTCTGCTTGACCGATTTTAATAAATTTGATGTTGTTTGGAAAAGCCTTTGTTGAACAATCGAAAATTTGTAAATATAAAGCAATCTGAATAATAACATAAATGCTAGAGGGTGCTGTTTTATTTTTTTTAATATTGTGTTTTCACGTAACAATTTTAAATGGAAGCATACAAATTGAAGTAGATCTTTAAAAAGTAGACTAAATTAGTAATAACACTGCAAACCGCAAGGCGATATCTCTTTCCTATCCTGAGATATCGTAAGAAACAGGTAAATGGCGGGAATTGATCTTCCAACGTCTAGAGGGCTGGTGAAGTAAGTTGTGCTACATTTTTTCAATTAATAAGAATGTTATATTTGTTTTCAAGCGATCAGTTAGTAAATCAAAAGCATCAAATATCAATAAAAACCGATATTTGTAAGTTAATTTATTTGGCCACCGAGGTCTCCAGACCTAATTTGTTCAGATTTTTATTTGTGGAGGCGAGTTGAAGATCTCGTTTATGCCGATAGACACGCAACAAGAGCTGACATGGTTGAAAAGATACGACACACAATACGAAGTATTTCAAGGGCAGAAATTGAAGCTGCTGTTTTCTCTACCCGTCAGCGATTGATTTCATGCATTGAAAATGATGGAATTTCGAATTTCTAGGACGGTACTAATTACATTTATTTATTAAAGGTTTCAATTGTTCGATTTATCACATTATTTTAAAATCGTTCTCATTGCTAGTAGCGACAGCATTACATTTAGGTAATCTAGTGGCAACCATAACATTAGTGTGATAACAGTTTAAATTACTGCAGACAAATGTAAGATCTTTCCATTCATGCTAAAATAATTTTTGTTAACGCGAACCAGCCTTCTAGACGTTGGAAGAACAATTCCAGCAATTTACCTGTTTCTTACGATATCTCTGGATAGAAAAGAGATATTGCCTTGCTGTTTGCAGTGTTTTATTACTAATTCAGTCTACTTTATAAAGACCTACTTCAATTTGTATGCTTCCGTTTAAAATTGTTACGAGAAAACACATTATTTAAAAAAAAAAAAACAGCGCCCTCTAGCATTTATGTTATTAATCAGATTGATTCATATTTACAAATATTTGATTGTTCAACAAAATCTCTTCCAAACAACATCAAGTTTATTAAAATCGGTAAAGCAGAACCGGAATTACAGGCGTTTTTTCGTAACAAGGTTCCCACTCTCCCCCACCCCTTATTTGAAGAGATAGACTTAAACTTGTCATATTAAAAATATGCGGAATTTGTCGAGGTATCTTATCCATAATATTTAATATGCTCCTTAATTGAGTAAATTTTGAAAAATTTTTGCATTTCCAAATTTTAACCGTCAAATATGCCCTCTAGCGGTGGACCTACAATGTTGAAAATAATTTCCAGGCGTTTCTCGAGGCCACTTTTAATATGAAAAATTTTTTTCCCGAACCTGTGTTATAATCCACTCCTGAGATATGGCCGACGGCCGTTCTTAGTTGGCTACCCGGTTATATTCACTGGGTTATATGTACATATACCTGAAGCATGGAGAAGGGCAATAGTAACCTTCATTCCAAAAACTGGAAAAAGGGACACAACAAACCCCAAATCCTTTAGACCAATTAGTCTAACATCGTTTGTACTCAAAACGATGGAAAAGGCTATTGATAACCATATTAGAACGGAAATCCTAGAGAGACTACCTCTCCACCCATGTCAGCATGCTTACCGGGCAGGCAGATCTACGGAGACTGCACTGGTACAACTGACGGAGAATATCCGAGGTGCTCTAGACAACCAAGAAACTGTAGTATGTGCATTTTTGGACATAGAAGGAGCTTTTGACAATACTCCACATGAGGCAGTCAGAAGAGCATTGAACAGAAGAGGTGTAGACAGCACAACATCCAAATGGATGTCAGAACTGCTCACCACAAGAATAGCAGAGACGAGGACGAGGAAAGACATTGTCTCCATCTGCACTACCAGAGGGTGCCCATTAATGTGGAGTCTGACGGTTGACGAACTCCTGTGTGGTTTGACGGATCTCGGAATATCCTGCCAAGGATATGCCGACGATATTGTCATAACAGCCAGGGGGAAATTCGAAAATACCCTTTGCGATATTGTACAAAAGTGTCTGAACTATACAAATAGCTGGTGTAGGCAAGTTGGACTTAGCATCAACCCCACTAAAACCATCCTGATAGCCTTCACTAAGAAAAGAAAAGTCAACCTCAAAACCATAAAACTTGATGGGAACGAGATTGAATGGAGACAAGAAGTCAAGTATCTAGGTTTAACTCTAGACAGTAAACTCCTGTGGAACAAACACGAAAAGGAGAACATACAAGGCAAAAATGGCTATAATGGTGTGCAGGAATCTGGCGGGAAGAAACTGGGGCTGTAACCCAAAAATCCTAAGCTGGATGTACACTGCCATAGTGAGACCAATCATCACTTATGGAGCCATTGCGTGGAGTAGTAGAACTAGCCTATTGACGACGAGAGAAAACATCTCTAAAATGCAAAGACTAGCCTGTATATGCATTACAGGAGCAATGAGAACATGCCCAACGGCAGCCATGGAAGTGATTCTCAACCTCACCCCTCTACATAATATGTTGGTGGAAAGTGTTGCAGAAAGAACAAGATACAGACTAAGTAGAGAAGGAATCATTAAAAAAAACCACCTCCTCACTTCTTAGAAATCAGACAACCTGGGACATGCCACAAGACGGTATGATGAAAAAGTATAACTTTTCAAAGAAATTCGTTACGGAAATAAGCAGCAAGAAGGAATGGGATCCAAATACCATTACCAGACTTGGAAAGAATGCCATTCAATGGTACACAGACAGCTCAAAAGCAATAGAAGGAACTGGGATAGGAGTACTCGGGCCAGGAACCAAACACTCTGAAAGCTTGTGAAAAACCCCAAGTATCTTTCAAGCGGAAATCCACGTCATAAGAAAGTGCGCCCAGTTCAATATTGATTAAGGATACAGAAGACAAAGGATTATCATAATGTCGGATAGTCAAGCAGCCATTAAGGCACTGAGCTCTTGTGTAATCAGTTCCAAAATGGTGTGGGAATGCCTAGACAAACTCAATGAACTAGGCGAGAACAACATAGTCACCTTACTATGGATTCCAGGTCACACTGGAATAGAAGGAAATGAAATAGCAGATGAACTAGCAAAGAGGGGGACTGAAATACCTTTCTGGGGGCCTGAACCCTTTTGCGGAATCAGCCCCAATGTAATATTGGAAGAAATAAGTAAAGCCGAGAAAAAGAGAAGATCTGATCATTGAAAAGATCTAGTAGGGCTTATACAATCAAAGACTCTTCTGGGTGACTACAACCTGTTGAGATCAAAAGAATGCATAAGTCAAAGTAAAACTGCGCTAAGAGTTTTAACAGGGATCCTAACGGGACATTGTCGCCTGAATGGGCACCTGAAAAAGCTCAAAATAGTGGAGGAAGAAGAATGCAGATTTTGTGGAATGGAAGAAGAAACCTCCATCCTCATACTTTCCAACTGCACAGCACTTCAGAATCCTAGAGCAGAGCACCTAGGAGATTACTGGATAGAAGAGGAACATTTGCCTAAGTTGAAGCCTGCAGACATCCTAAAATTCCTCCGGGAAATAGGACTAAAGGCACTACTAGTTTCTGAGACTCTCCTCAGAAACTGAGTAGAAGTAAGGGGGCACAACAGATCTTTTAGGTCTCAGTGAATGTCACCCCAAAACACACACACACACATACACACATCCTCACCTCACATTTCGAGCTGCCCGGGAAGGACAAGTATTGTTTGAGTTTCTTCATAAACTTTGTAAACAGTATCCGATAAGCGCTGGTGGACGTACAAATAAAGAATATATCTCAAGGTGCCCCGTTAGATCACCGGGTTTCAAAGATATAGCCAGAGTCAACCTGTCGGCAATTTCCAGATCGATCCTCCTTACATATAGATAAAGTACTAGCATTATCTTCAACGCTGCACTGGGGCATGATCTCATTTGCACCCGTGATTGCATGTAGGCAAGTCGTTGTACTCTTTGCACCTCTGCTTTTGCCCTTTGCCCAACGCAGCATAGCCCACGTTTCCCCAAAAAGCCCGTGGCACGTCCATAAAGTAACTAATCCCCAAAAATCGAACTGTTTGGCAATAGAATGAATGACTTTATTAGCAGTTTTTAATTTATCGAATTCGTGGTGAAATCGAGTATTTCCCCAAAATATATAATCCTTCGTCTTAAGCCGCGTCCACATTAGTAAAAATTTATGTTGTGTGTGAGAATTCGACACAAATTTATATGTGCGTATAAATGTATGCTAGTGTGGACGTGTTCACTACGTACAAGGACCCGAAAAAATTCCACCATGTCTGATTCAGGGATATTAATGAAGAGAAAATTTGCCGCTTTCATTGTTATGACCCATTTGATTAGGAATAAAAAATCAGTCAAGAAAAAGAGACTATTGGATTAACTATTTATATCAAAATAATTTCTTCCCAATCGTCATTTTCTTCAGTTTTTATTAAAATGCCATTTATCCTTTGGATCCCACAAAATCCTTGGATTTTGATATTGTTGTATAAAAAGTTGAACGTCGTCTTTATTGAGATTAATTTTACCAGCACTACAAACTGAAGCCGCCACACACGTGCTGATGTGCTGGGGTGCAATTTTCGAAACCATTCGGGAGTAAGTCGTATACGAAAAATGGCCATTTTCGTATGAAATTTAAATAACCTAATATTCGACATGCTCAAACGGTAACCGTATACGAACACTTTCGTATGGCTTGTTTCGAGAGGGTTTATTCCATTCGAATAAAAAATGTTTTCGTGTACGGAAAGTGTAAATTTACATAACCTAGATTGGAAATATTTGTCCTTGGTATGTCATTAATTTGAATAATAAATGATATAATCAATTATAATATGGCAGGTTTTGATGATTTAAACTTCATAAACGCTATACAAGAAGCGGAAGATTTAGCAGGGGTGCGATTTTCGAAACCATTCGGGGGTAAATCGTATACGAAAAATGTTCATGTTCGTATGGCATTTGAATAACCTAATTTTCGACATGCTCAAACGGTAATCGTATACGAACACTTTCGTATGGCTTGTTTCGAGTGGGTTTATTCCATTCGAATAAATGTTTTCGTGTACGGAAAGGGTAAATTTACATAACCATTTAAATTTCATAAACGCTATACAAGAAGCGGAAGAGTTAGCAGATAGACCTCCTAGGATCTTTAATCCATTTATTGATCCTTTTGAGGAATTATTCAGAAAGGCAATTCGTGAAACTTTATAGACTTACAAAAACTGTCGCTTTGGAAGTAATAAACATTTTTTTAACAACAAACAAGAATGAAGGAAAAATGCTAAATAAGTCATATCAAAAGCCAGTTTGTGCTTACTACACTTGTTACAGTAGTTGGTATATTCTTTGCATAGAACTATTAGAACTGCATAGATAAGGTATATTCTTTGCTTCTCAAATGTCACAAGTGACAAGACCATACGATTATGCAGTGTGGACGCGGTGTGTTATAATATATTTTTATCGTATTGATTTCGCACGATTTCAGATTAGAGACCTTCAAACCACAATAAACCATAGGCAGACATTGGAATTTAGGCAGGATGAAATAAATCAATTCTCCAAAAGCGAATAGGAACCTAAAACCTAAACATAAAAAAGGTAGAACTTGTCGCGGGACACACGGTAGGAACTTTAGTTCTGTAACATATTTAATTGTTTGGTACATCCTGTACACCTAAGTAATTAGTATCGCTGCAAGTTTTTATGTCACCTTGAAGTTAGCTTGTACATATTGTAAATTATGTAATTGTAAATTCAGTTCCGAGTACCCAATCTCATGAATAGACTAAATATAAATTAGTTTAAATATCTTCTGTATGTTCCTTGTAGTATATTATTCATTATTTTTTTAATTTCTTGGGAAATTAAACCACAATATTTTTAAATTCTTTATTTCAACGTTTCGGTAGCGTTCCAGCTACCGTTGTCAAGAAAAAATAAGTAGAAATTCATTTTTATCCCTAACTGACACAACAGAAAAAAATTTGTCAACTGTTGTGTCAGTTAGGGATAAAAATTAATTTCTACTTATTTTTTCTTGACAACGGTAGCTGAAACGCTACCGAAACGTTGAAATAAAGAGTTTAAAAATATTGTGGTTTAATTTCCCAAGAAATTAAAAAATTATAAATTAGTTATTAAAATATTAAGTTTATTAACTTTAAATAGTTATCGAATAATCAAGAGCAGTTATTACAAGTTCCTTTTAAGCAAAAATTATGTAATACATCTGACGTTATGGATAAACAATTCGCATATTCCTTGGTGGTCGAGTAGTAAGCAAACCAGACTCTCACGCGGTAGACCCGGGTTCGATTCTCCGTGAAGAAGTTTTTTTTATTGATAATTTTATTTACAAATAATTATTCTGCTTGATATTAATAACGACAACAGGTAGACGTTTGAAGTATTTAGCAGAATATTGATTATTATAGATAATGGTGTGGTACCCTTCATGAGGGAGTCCGACTGGCAACATCTACTTATAACAGCATCGTATATTTAAAAAGGGAAACCGTAGCATTATACAAATTGGACATTCAAGAACTGTACGTTTAACACAAAAAAATTAGTGGAAACATAAAATTGAATTGTTAAATTTTCAATTTGAAGTTATATTACAGTTTATAGAAATTTTTATTTTCTAGATTTTTTCTTAAGTGGGTCGTAGAAAAAATATGCTGTTCGACTCGTGTGGATTGTCCATATCACACTTGAACGTCCTCGTGCGATATGAACATCATATCCACACTAGTTGCACAAACTACTATTTCTATCAAAATATGCCCTTTTACATTTAAAAACAACCTGCCAAATGTCAAATCAATTTATCCATCCATTTTAAAGTAATCGAATTAAAACATTCAAGTTTTCAAATTTTCAACACCCTGTATTTCGAAAATTAAATGTGCTAGACCCCTTAATCCTCATATCATTTTTTCCAATTTTACTAGAGAAATCTACATGCAAACGTTGTAATTACCCTTAACGTTCGAGATGCTTATACCATTTTTTGCGCGATCGTATTGAAATAAATTCAGTATTAAATAATTTAAATTTCTTCGAAATGAACGGAATGTCAAAAGTGACATTTACACTTCTCGATCAGTTTAAAATATATTTTAAACTAGCATCGGTGGTTCAGTGGTAGAATGCTCGCCTTCCACGCGGGCGGACCGGGTTCGATTCCCGGCCGAAGCAGTATATGAATCGCTGCTTCGTAAACGAGAGAGAGACTCAGGAGAGAGCACACGCACGCAAGCAAGACACATAACGAAGCAAAGTAACATAAGGTAACGTAACGGTCAGATCTTTTGCTTCGTGACCCCCGGTCGCTCAAACATAATCTGACGTAAAGAACTAAGGTTCCAAAATTACGCGCACATACTACCTACTTATACTAGAAAATAGTAATCTCTTATAGGCTAAGCGTGGTGGATTATTAAGTTTTGTGTCCAAATCAAATGAAAAGATTACTACGAAGAAATGATCGCCGACGTTTTTGAAGAGTATTTTATGCAGATATGTTGAATTCAATTCCAGAAGATTCTGTAATTGTTCTAGATAATGCTATCATTCAAGACTTGAAGAAAAATTGTCGACAACTGCTTGGATGAAAGCTGAGATAATCGTTTGGTTGGTTAAACACAATATCAAATAAGAGGAGCATTCCGTAACACAAGAATTATCACGAATTGTTAGACTGCACAGATCGTAATTAAAAAAATAATAGAGACTTTTAGCTTGTCTTAAATTTCTCTCGTATCCGTATACGTAACGAACTGCGCATGTGTAGACCCGTTACGTCTCAGCCGATACGATGCGTTGAACGTATTGTTACGTACCCTACTCAGTATACTTAAACGTATCCCTATCCCGACCAAAGTCAGTATTCTTCATCGTCTAGCAGCAATGGATTATTTAATATCGTCCCCATTTTACGGTTTACAAAAATATAAAAAGGTTAACTAAAAAAACTTTGAGGTTATACAATTAGAAACAAATAGATACGTTTTCTGCTAAAAAGGCTTTCTTGACAATTCCTTTACTCCAATACGGATACGGATATGTGTAAAAAATGATGACCAGCTAAAAGTGTCTAATATGTAATTGAAGAAATGGCGTTAGAACGTAGAATAACTGTACTACGATCAAAGATAATAGCCCTCGGCCTTCGGCCTTGGGCTATTATCAAGCAACACGCTTTCAGCATTCTCTATGACAAAATTATCTCGGTATTATCAAGACCCTAGAGGTATTTCTACTGAAAATTCCACACATGTAATTTTTAACCAATCAGAACGTGTATTTCTGACAGATCACCATCGCAACGGATGAATTTTAGTGGAAATTTTTTCCTGCTGGGTACCCAACAGCGAATTATACTGGAAATTTTTTTTTAAGTTTATAATGACAGATTATTATTTTTGACAATCTAATTTTTATTTGTTCACATAATAATTTTGATTCATTTCAACTAGGGCTTAGATGTTCTCTAAATTCTTTGAACCATTATGATTACTGTTTATATTAAAAACGCAATTATTATATATGGCAGGTTGATTGGAAGTTGCTTGTTCTTGATTTAGAGATTCTGGGATTGTCTTTGTAAGTACTTGATGAAGACGAAAATTGATGATGTTGGAAATAAACACAATTGGTGTGGAATTTTCTTACCGAATACCACACAAGCTCAAATTAAATCCGGAAATTTTTTCGAGCTCATGAATATTTTGAAAATTATCCCGAGTCGAAGACAAGGGATAATTTTCTAAAAATATTCGAAATAATTTGACCTCTAGTGGTATTACTAGTGAAAATCAAAATTTAAATTTAAACTTTCAACACCCCGTATCTCGGAAACTAGCAATATTTGCATAAGGCATGTTGAGCAGAATCATCATATTTTGAGGTCTAGAATCTACAGTTTAGAGATTGGACATTCTTAATGAATCACCCTGTATAATAATTATTGTTGGAGTTGAAGATTCGTCCGATTTTGATGAAATTGAATTTTGATTGGGTACATTTTTAACAAATCAGCCCTTTTTAGGGCTAAAAATGATTCTTATATGTAGATCATACTAATTAATTAATTAAACTAAATAGTCTAAGATCTTATTCTTACCCAACTACACTGCACTGTCACGACAAATTTATCACTTCTAAATATATTTGAATGGTAATGGTATTAGGGTTCTATTGTCCTCGCTACCTGCGGCTCACTATGCCAGAAGAATCTAGCGAAAGTTGCTAACTGAACACTTATTTACATAAAGCAGCGCTTATAATTCTGTTTAATTCTTTGAATCACCCTGTGTGTGTTTCAGATACGCAAATACGTTTTTGAATTTATAATGAGCTCTTCATTATCTTTTTCAATCCATGTATTTTTACAAACTACACATTTTCTCACCATCATAAATGTGACTTAAATAAGCAAATGACAATAAAAACCAAATAAAAGTACAATAATTATAATTAAAATCCTATTGACAGATCTCAAAAAGTAGTTCGAGGCTACCAAACTGAAAATTTTACTATTTTATATCTATTAATAGAGCTGGTATCTATCTGTATATCTATCTAAATAAGTGACTATTATTGTTAATCGAAATTTGGCACCATGTAGGGATAGTTTTGTCTTAAATATCTTGAGGACCACCAAAATGTAAACTACGTTATTGGTCTACCCATCACTCAAAATTGTAAAATAAATAATATCGACAAAAAGGCATAGCCGACTTCAGCACAGTTAAGAAAAATGCATAAAATAAATGTTTTATACAACAATCTAATTATTATTTGTTGTAACGTATAATGTAATTGAGAAATTATTGGTTATTATTTAGTTAATTATTGTTTTCTAATTTTGAAGTTGGTACCAACGACCTAAACTTCTGCCTTCACGTCATGTCGCACGATTTTTCGGCACTCGACAATTTCAATTGTACTCGTAGTTTCAAGTTTGCTGTTATACTCGTAGTAGCAAGGTAGGTGTAACATACAAACAAAAAGTTATTTTTATATACAGTGCTTTTCAGATAAAAGTATCCACCTTTAATAACTTTTGTAATACTGGTATTTAGAAAAAATCCAAAAACACGTCAATTTATGTTGGAAGGGGCAAGCATTATGGCTTATTTAAACTTACTGGAAAAGCCACCCCCTCACCC
>CAJUYI010000664.1:0-27782 GCA_910591695.1 Galerucella pusilla | reverse complement strand
TGCCATAAGGTCCTATTTAAAATTATTGGCCAGAGTGGCACTGTGACGTCATCTATTACTATTACGTCACCTGTTACCATTCGTAGAGAAGTTTACAACACTTTATTTTCACCCTCCAAATTTAATTAATGTAAGTGTCGTTGTTCAAAAGATACGAGGGGGGAGGGGACTTTTGACTAGCACTGTATGTCATTCTCAAAATAGGTCATTATTTGGTATAGTCAAAAATTAAACATCACATCATCAAAAGTAACTTCTGCCGTTCTGATGAGGATATATCAATATCGAAATAATTAGTAATACCTATAATATTGTAGATTTTTCATATTTTGCCGTTAAATAGTTCAAAGAAACAGTTAATTCCATTTATAATAATAATAATAAGTTTATTCATCATCATAAAAAATTACAAAATAATTATAGAAACAAGATTACAAAGACAAAATAAAATAATTTTATGAGACTAATTTGATATCTGGCTGACAAACAAACCGATTTACCCACTAAGGCAATGCCTGAGTGTGGGGAAACTAAGGCATGTTAGCTCGGTGTTCGTAACAGTAAGTACATACAATGAGTAAAACAGATAGTGTTAAATAAAAAAAAACAAAACAGGTAAGAAAAGTGACAGATATAATTTGAATATGTAAAAATTTTAGAGATTACGAATTAAAAACATTATATAAAAAGACTAAAACTAAACTAGGACCAAAATAAATATATTTAATAATATTACATCACAATATTTTCAACTCCTATTAGGTTCAATTAGATCTTTAATTGCAGATCTTTCTTTTAACCAAAGGTAATTTTTAACTTTCTTTTTAAAAGAAAAAACACTTTTTGCATCCTTTATTTCGTTTGGGAGGTAGTTGTACACTCTATTGGCCAAGTATTCAAGAGATCGCATTGTAGCAGTTTTTAGAGTAAATACTGTTTCTAGGGATTTCTCTTTTTTGTATCTGGTATTATGTGCATGATCTACATAAACTAGAAATCCCCTTCTCTTGAATTGCTGTACTGCAATGTTGGGTTCCAAATAGTAAATATAAGTATTGAATCTTGGATTTTGGCCAATATTTTGAAGATGCTTTAAATTTCTTGATGCGCGGATATTAATGCTCGCTGAGATAGACAACTTTCATCCCATTTAATCGGCTCTGTATGTCTTATTGTTTCTGATATCCCAATATTGGGACCATTTGAAATGACCAACCTGTTTAATATGTCGAGTACACTCATTATATATTTTTTGTAGTAACTAATTTAACGAACTTGCCTTATACAAAATTTCATATTATTAGGAAAATTTGAACGAATCTGATTTCCGTTAAAAATCGAGCTCATTTCAAAAAGTGGCCTTTCAACCCAACTCGGTGAGTAAAAAAATAGTGTCATCATATTCAGATAGGGAATTTTTGCTTAACTAAATTTAAATAGGCGCGAAAAGTGCGTAGATACAAAATTTTAAAAACAGATATTACGCAATTGCTATTAATTAAAAACTAACGTTTACAAACAGTAAAAAAATTTAAAGCTATTAAAAAGAAACCAAAATAATATTTATCTAAAAACATATTGCTCTTACTTTGGACTCTTGGAGAAAAGTTATGTTTTCCGGAAGAAATATCGCCTACGACTCCTCTATCAACCGAGCATCTTCTAGTGGGTGACCCACTTTTCGGTAATTTTTTACATTCTCTTTCTTCGATGAGGTATGGAAACATTTTTCCTCCTGTCAAAATTTGTCACATTAGATCTTGTCATAATATTTACTATAATCAGTATTTACCAATTTTTCAAGTATGCCAATTAGTTATATTTTGAACGATTAAAGTGTTTTTTCAAATTCGATTATGCTAAAATGGAAATATGTCAAAGAAAATAACCTCACCTTTTTCGATTGGTTTCGCACTAAAAAACGTTGGTAATCGAAGAAACATATTTAATAAAATTGTGTATACTCTTACAAATATAGCGAGCACCATTTTACTTTCAATTTTCTTTAAATAATAAGAGATTTCGTTTTATAATGTTTGACCTCTATTATGTTTTCAAATACATCTGAATAATATGATTTACCAAAAAGGAAATCTCTGTAGGAGGTATTTCACGATAGGTAATTTTAATATTTATACTTTTCCCCTTCTTATATATAACGCTTTAATTATCGTTCTAAAACATTAAAAAACTTCAATAAATATATACGGTTTGATTAATAGTAATGTTAATCGTATCATTGATAATTAAGACATTTTTATATGAAATCTTTATTAATAATTATTATGGTTTATTAAATTTGGTGTGCGTCATCGATTGTTATTGTCTTTCTAACACAATAGGGAGTTATTGTAAACACGGATTTACTGCCTTGCAGTAATTGTGATGACCCTAAATAAATAGTGCCCGACCTTAAAACAGACTTAAAATTTGGAGTTATTGAAACATGAAACTCCATAGGTTTGTTCCAACTAAACGAAATGATGCGTACATGAACGTCACTATCATGCGCATAACAAAATTTCTGTTCCAACAAGTTCCGACAATTCCACGGACTGATAAAAATGCGTTCCAACAAAAACAGGACACGTTCATGAACGTGTCGGCGAACGATCATTTTCATCAGAGATCTGGAAGTAGAACCGTTCGTCCAAACTGCCAGTGGATGTTTTAGGGCGAGTTGTATCAAACAGTATCAAACACCTAAACTCGGTTTAATTATGACTGATGCACAGGACTGATGTGTAGATGTAATTGTTGATAATAAAATACATCAATCAGCCACAGTCTAAACATCAGTTATCATTAAACCGAGTTAAAGTGTTTGATACAACTCGCTCTAAAGGTTAGGTAATGGTAAATAAACATAAATCATACATAAATAAAACGTGAACTTATAGGGTTGTAATAAAGTTCCTGAAAGTGGTAACAGTTTAAAAATGAATCGTAGAATCTTTCCAACAATGCATAGGGTATGATGTTCATGGATTAATTCACGTACAGGTTCTCGAACGTTTGATTCGTACATAAATGTTCACGAGCGTTCACGTACTAATCAGAAGGTGGTTGTTGGAACAAACCTTATAATGACATTATATTAAGGTAATCAATGATTAAGGTAAGTGTCACAGATGACACAGATCACCAACACATTGTGACATATAAATATGAAACATAAAATAAAGTCGGGATAGTGCACTGCAGTAATCGCGCACAAATAAGGACAAGCACTAACCCTATTAGAGAGTTATTGGAAACACGAATTTACTGCCTTGCAGTAATTGTGATGACCTTAAATAAATAGTGCTCGACCTTAAAACAGACTTAAAATTTGGAGTTATTGTAACATGAAACACTATAATGACATTATATTAATTTAGGTACATTGTTTTTAAAAATGTAACCTTACTTCTTTTAAGTACATACGCATTGGAAAATATTTATTATTATCATTCTATATTCATTTAATCCAGAAGCAAGTGTAAATTATGTTTTAAAGTTCTATCAGAATTTTTTTTTAAAACTGTGAGTTCAAGATTCTTCTGAATAATTTCCTATTCATTTTCATTTTGCATGGGGTTATATGCTAGGAATTCTTTTAAAAATGCAATGTCATCGTTGTAAGTAAATCTTAATCTTCTAAATTTTTCTCTGAACTGGAAACGTTCATCTTATTTCTTATTTGTCGGGGGAAGAACGGATAACTTAAAACTGTGAAAAAAGTTAGGTTGTGTTCAGTCCATAGAGTAATAAATAACTCTATGGTCCAGTCTAGTTGTGTCACAGATAACCTACAAATTGTGACATATAAATATGGAACATGAGATAAAGTCGGGATAGTGCACTGCAGTAATCGCGCACAAATAAGGACAAGCACTAACCTTAATAGTGTTTCCCTTATTTAAAACATCAAATGCGCATGCGTATATGTCACTATAAGGGCAGCACTATTACTGCTTGACCTTATAAAAGTTCTAATACCTCTCTAATAATGTTTCCCTTATTCAAAACATCAAATGCGCA
Organism: Galerucella pusilla; assembly: GCA_910591695.1. Taxonomy (NCBI): domain Eukaryota; kingdom Metazoa; phylum Arthropoda; class Insecta; order Coleoptera; family Chrysomelidae; genus Galerucella; species Galerucella pusilla. The sequence goes on along the minus strand of CAJUYI010000664.1, from coordinate 23,759 downwards.
TGCGTATATGTCTATATAAGGACATCACTATTACTGCTTGACCTTATAAACATTCCAATAACTCTCTATTAACTAGGAAGAAATGGAAAAAAATGCAGGTCCGTGATTAATCCTAATCAAAATATCACAATAATGAACCGTTTTAATGTATTACAAACGTTAACCATAGTTAACCATCTTTGACATACAAAAATTTGATTGGTTGATGTTTAGATTACGCGCAAGCGCAGCCTATCAATCAGGGATTCAAAATACTATGAAGGCGATCCTTTCGTATTTGCAATGTGTGTTACGTCTTTTTCCAATGTTCCACTGACAGTTCTCGTCAGGTCTGTACTTTGTTGTTTACGGTCAAATGTCGTCTTCTGTGTATGTCATTACCATCTTCTTTGTCGGGCCAACGAAAATATTTTTGTCGTTTTTCCATGCATTTTACGATCAGTTCTTTGTTTACGCGCCTTATCATCAGAAATTGCAGAAATGATCGCTCCATATTTAGTTGATTTGATCAATTCCATTTTCGAAACAGGGAAGTGTCCAGCAAAATTTAAAAAGGCCATAATAACTCCAATATATAAAAAAGGGGATAAAAAATGTTTATCAAACTACAGACCTATCTCACTTTAACAACAGTTGCAAAAATTTTCGAGAAATCCCTAAAATCTAGGTTAACTGCATTTTTAAATAAATATAATATTTTATCAAAATCTCAATTTGGTTTCCGGGAAGGACTTTCAACAAATGATGCTATAGTAGCCTTGATAAACCAAATCTTTGACTCGCTGGATGCAACTAAGCCTTCAATTTGCGTGTTCCTGAATCTTGCCAAGGCATTTGACACCGTATCTCATAGTCAGCTCTTGGTGACTTTGGAGGATATAGGAATTCACGGAGTCCATTGAACTCATTTGAAAGTTACTTGAGTGACAGAGAACAAGCTGTTAAAATAGAAACTTGTTTTATAATAATAGGAGAATCAAATTTGGAGTACCTCAGGGCACAGTTCTGGGACCAACCCTATTCTTAATATATATTAATAACTTGTTTTCTTTAAAAACTTAAGGAAACATCATCGGATTCGCTGATGATACGGCGATATTTTACCAGGGTAATACGTGGCAAGAGCCTAAGGAAGAAATAGAGACAGATTTCAACAATATTTCTGAATGGTTTGACTGTAGGCAGCTGACTATTAATTTTGAAAAGACGTTGCTTGTCCCATTCTGTAGCTATAAAAATAAGTTACCCCAATTTACCGAGTTGACAATAGACAAGTCAGTAAAAAAAAATAATAAAATTGAAGAATAGTATTAAATATCTAGGAGTAATTATAGATTCCCACCTTAGATGGGACCTACATATAAATAACATTGCAAACAACTTAAGACCACTATTATATAAAATCAAATATATGAGAACTATCTTGAAACCTGCTTATCTGAGAGTAGTGTACCATTTACTTGTTGAATCCAGAATTAACTTTGCTCGTGAATAAAATAATAAATAATATGAATAAATACTTGTAACTCAAGGGGCTTGAATGAAGATAAGAAAAACTATAATAGAAAAAAATCATATTTATACATTCCAATACTGTTTCAACTCATTTCTTAAATATTGTCAATAGATATAGTTTTATTCCTATACCACAAACAAGTATTTACCTATACTTCCGTGGATATTTGGTTTATTCGCATGATATTGTTTTATCTTATATGTGTATTGTCAAATACTATGTATATTTTTTTTTCCAGGATAAACTAATTATTATTATCACCAGCCCAGGAAAAAGGTTTCCTTCATATTTCACTGCTATCCAACTCCCTTCTTTCAAGTCGGCAATGGTGCATTTACTGGTGGAGCCACTTGGAGAATTTTTCTCGCCCAATTCGAAGCTGCTCTCATCATTCAAGGCGAGGTCTGCCTCGTTACTCTCGCTGTCACTCTCACTCTCAGAAAACAATTGCTTCTTTACTATCTTTGCTCTTTTCTTCTTCTGTGGTTCTTTTGGTGCCTTGGATTTTTTAAGCTCCTCGATAAAAGGGGTCGAGGTGGCAAATGCTGTGGTCCCATGACGTTTCTTTCTTTTTCGGGCTCCATCGCCTTGACAAGAACAACCAAGTACGCCTCCCCGAATAAAGCTCCAACTTCGTGAACTGTAACAACTCTTCCAGGGTGTTCTCGTAGCCATACACTTACTGCTTGTTGATAAAAGGTGGAAATCGGGTACATAAAAGACACATCCAGGGGTTGTAATCGATGTGTACAATGTGGAGGCAAAACAAGGATATCAACAAAGTTTTGTTAGGCCAAATTCAGCACATTATAGTATATTAAGTATTAAGAACGGTAAAGGTTGTTTACCGGTCGACAGCAATGTTTGGAGGCTGTGCGTAGCGAAGACTCCAATTTTGCTGGAGACCGGTATTACCCTTAATGTTTGAAATGCCATTTTTTGCGCGATCGTATTGAAATAAACTTCGAATAAAATAATTTAAATTTCTTTGGAATGAACGAAATGTCAAAAGTGACATTTATACTTCTCGATCAGTTTAAAATAAAATCACAGAGTACACCATCTAACAAGAGGCGAATGAAAGCAGTTTTCGTGATCGCAATTTTGTGTGCACATGCGTGAATTAATTAGTATATATGTCAATGTCAAGTCGACACATGGTCGACACTTCCGTTCGTTCGTTCCCGTCAGTTACTCAGTACTCTGTGGTTTGGTTGTCACTGCCTTAGTTAGATGGTGTACTCTGTGGTATCAAATAGTATATCTTTCAGTCTCGACGTATTTCCGTTAAGTCCAACTTCAAAGGAACCAACAAAGCTTTCGTCTCTTGTTAGATGGTATCTGTATCTGTAGAGTAGGGAGGGTGAGTGTGTAGGCTCACAGCACTTAGGCCACATGTGACCCATTGTACATCCTCCCGAGGAGTTGTCCTCCTAGGTCATTGTCCATCCTGTCCTTCTCAGGAAGGTGGACAGGTCACTGGGAGACATCTCCTTTATATCGGCAGGTGTAGGCCAAGACTCACCGAACACACACTCTCTTATTGACGATAACTCCGGACACTCGCATAAGACATGCCTGACAGTTTCATCTTCCTGTTCACACATCCTGCATAGAGGTGTGTCCACTAGCCCCATAGTATGGAGGTGTTTACTTAGTTGACAGTGACCAGTCAGAAATCCTACTGTTAAACGTAGGTTTTTCCTGGTCATCGCCAAATATTTCTTCGGCGCCAGCTTCCGAGGGTCGCCCAGGGTGATCCTGGCAAAACTGCATCCTTTGATTCCATCCCATCTCTCAAGGGATTGAGCATGGGTGTAACGTTTGGTTAGTTCCGCAATTGTCGAAGTCGTTAGGCCGTAGGTGTCACTGGGTCCTAGAATTTTCAGTCCAGCGGCTTCCCTGGCTAAAGAATCAGCAATGCGATTTCCTTTACTCCTGTCGTGCCCTTTAACCCACCTCAGGATAATGTTGTTATCTGCCGAGACGTCAGCTAAATCTTGGTGGCACTCTAGTACTAGCCTCGATATAACACGTTGTCTGTTCAAGGCTAATAGGGCTTGTCTACTATCAGTGCAGATTATTATGGTTTTGCCAGAAATTCCTCTTCTGGTTAGTTCTTTTGTGGCAATTGAGATACCAGCCAGTTCTGTTTGAACCACGCTGGTATTGTTTCCCATTCCCCACTTAATCTTGAGGCTCAGTGCTCTCGAGTAAACTCCACAGCCTGAGCCTTCTTTCATTTTTGAACCATCTGTATATATGCGTATTGCATTTGCAGCATCTGGCTCTGTGTTCTGTTTTATTTGAATTTTGTAGGGTTTGTTAAACAAAAACCTGGGTTCAATTGCATCGTTGGCTGCCTGCAGGAGAGGTAGCGCAGTGAGCGCTTCCTTCCATAGGCTCAACCTCAATTGGCCCATTCCTACTTCGGGGTTTACACCAGCCGTGCGCAATCGTACCATTGCCATTAACGCAACCTCCTTGACGTGTAGGTCCAGAGGGGTCAGACCAGTAATCAGTTCCATTGCTGCAGTTGGTGTTGTTTTCATGGCTCCTGTGATGTTCAAACAAGCCATTCGCTGTATTTGATATAATTTTTGGATGGCCGTTGCTTGTAGAACCTTCGGTCCCCATGCAATTGCTCCATACGTTAACATGGGTCTTATTATTGCAGTGTAGATCCAGGTGACCACACGGGGCGACAGACCCCATGTGCGTCCCACTGTCCTCCGACACTGCTCATATGCCACATATGCTCTTTTTGCTCTGCTGTGTAGATGAGAGTTCCATGTTAGTTTCCTGTCGAGGGTAATACCAAGGTATTTCACCTCTTCCGAAAAGTTTAGTTTGCTTTTGAAGATTTCGGGAGGTTTCAAACCCGATAAACTTCTTTTCCTGGTGAAAAGGACCATCTCAGTCTTTCTGGGATTGATCGACAATGAGTGTTCCTTACACCATTTTTCAATTAATTTAAGCCCATCCTGCGCTCTATCGCACAGTGTGTTCACAAATTTGCCAGTCTGCAAGATAACTATGTCATCTGCGTATGCAATTGTGTAGAATCCATTGTTGTTGAGGTGATTAATCAGGGTGTCTAGGACTATGTTCCACAGAAGGGGTGATAAGACTCCTCCTTGTGGACATCCCCTCATGACCAGTCCTCTTACTGTGATGTCTTCTACATTGATACTTATTGCTCTACTAGAGAGCATCTTGAGTATCCATTCTCCTACTACCAGAGGTACATTCCTGGAGTTGAGTTGTTGGGTAATTGTTGGAAAGGTTGTTTTATCAAACGCTCCCTCGATATCTATGAATATACCCAGGGTGGATTCTTTGTTGTCCAATGATCTTTCGATTCTGCCAACCACTTGGTGAAGGGCCGAATCAGTGGACCTTCCCGGAGTATATGCATGCTGATTTGGATGAAGTGGGTTGTGAACTAGCACTTCATCTCTTATATACCGCTCGCATAGCCTCTCCATTGTTTTTAAAAAGAACGATGTGAGACTAATTGGTCGGAATGCTTTTGGTAAGGTGTAGTCCATCCTACCTGGTTTGGGTATAAATACCACTCGTACTTCTCTCCACTTACTGGGAATATACCTCAGAGCTAAAGAGGCTCTGAAAATTCCAACCAGGTGCGGCATAAGAGTATCCATTCCCCATTGAAGTAGGGCTGGTCTTATTCCGTCAGGTCCTGGTGACTTGAAGGGGGAAAAGCCCGATATGGCCCATCTTATCTTGTCCTCATCAATTAGTGCACTAGCATATTGCCAGTCATATTGTGAGGGTGTTGTTGATACTTCCGTCCAGTTTGACGTTCCAGGAAAGACAGAACCTGGGAAGTGAGTTTCCATAAGAATCTCAGCGCTCTCTTGAAGGTTGGCGGCCTTGTCGCCATTTTCCCTTGTCAGGATGCCGATACTCTTATGGTGGTCGTTTGAGAGTGCCTTCTGTAGCCTAGAAATTTGTGGGAAGTCTTCGACTGCCTCACAATAGGCTCTCCAGGCTTCTCTTTGCTTTTGTCTGCAGACTTTTTTGAACTCTTTGAGGTTGGCTTTATATACTCCCCAGTCCTCTTTGAGTTTTGTTCGTTTTGCCTTGTTAAAGGTCGTTCTCGCTGTCTTTCTGAGGTGTTCCAGTTCAGGGCACCACCAGGTATTGGTCGTGCCGCCTGTCTGAACCATCCTCATCGGACAGGATTCCTTATAGGCAATGTCTATTTTGTTTTGGATAGATACTGTGTACCTTTCCAGTTCCTCATTATTGCTGGGAGTCAGGACCTCTGTTTCCCGCAGAGCACCTATTAAGAGTCGATTGTAGAGAGCTACATCCGTCCTCTTCGGGTCACGGGATTTTACAGTGGTCCTGAGATCCTGGCTTACCGTATAGGTCAGCCAGCGGTGGTCTGACATAGAAATATGATCCGACACCTGCCAGTCCTGAATTTTGATTGATATTTTGGCTGTCGCCAGCGTAATATCTATTAATGTTTGGCTACGGGCGTTAATGAATGTCGGCTCCGTACCTCTATTTAAGATTGTTAGATCTTTCTTAATTATATATTCATAAAGAGACTTACCTCGGGCGTTGATATCCTTGCTGCCCCAGCTCAAGTGGTGTGAGTTTGAGTCGCAACCCAATATCAGCTCCACTCTCTGGTTGAGGCAGTGATCCACTAGTACCTCCATCTCTTTAGTCGGTGGTAGGGTGGCTGCATCCGAAGGTAAGTACACCGATGCGAGTACCAACGCCGTATATTTGCCTCTTCCATCTGGACATTCCACTTTAACCGCAGTAAGGTCTGAGGTGCAGAATTGTGCCATCTGAGAGACTCTGTATTTCCTTGGGACGTAAACAGCTGTCCTAGGTTGCTGATTGCTTGGTAGGCTAAAAATTTGACCCGTTAGACTACTGAAACCAGTAATTTTGGTCTTTATTATCCAGGGCTCCTGGATCAAAGCTATTGCATCCTCCAATACATCAAGGTGGCGACATAGTGTTGCCGTTGCCGCCTTTTTGTGTTGGAGGTTGCATTGTATGATATTTACCTTTTCTACAACGTCCTTGCCCATGAGTAGGTTGCCTGGAGTTGGGTTCACTTTAGAGGTCCATCTGCTCCTCCGCTAGGGGAGAGACGACCTCGCTGTATTCGGGTGCCTCCTCCGTCAGGTCATCGAATGCTTCGACGTCCTTTTCGGGACCCATGGTGGCCTTGGGGTCAATATCCACTCTAGGTGGCTCGACTACCAAGGACCTCGGGTCTTCAGAGGTACCCCCTGCTTCCTTTCTCGTTACCCGGATAGTCAATGAGGTGAACGCATAGCTCATCCTCATCGACTTCTTCTTGAGGACAGCCATATCCTCGTCTCCGATTCCAAAGACGAAGAGGTGTCCTTCTGGGTTCACCTTCACCTCATGATGGAAAGTGCACCACCTTGCCACCGTCAGATCAGGGTTCTGCACCCTAAGCCGACCAAGTACCCTCTCTTTTTCACCGGATGTCGTCTTGTGGACGTCCTCCGGGATCCAGAGCGAGGCCTTGGTCAGCTTAGGGAGCCTATCCACACTAACGACCGCCAGCGATGCCTCCTCCCACGGCTTGAGGTTTTTTGTGGCTTTTTTCAGCCACTCTAGCGTCCCGTCGTCATCGCAGACCACTCTGATGATTTCACCGGAGTATGTCCACGACTTAAACGTGGGCGCTTTGCTATTGCTGCTGGAGGCGGAGAAGATGATCTTGTCCAGTTCCTCTAGCAGTTGATTTTTGATGATTCTTTCCCGTTCTGCGGTAACCTTACCGTACGGGTTGGTCTCATCTATGATAGCAACCTTGAGGTGTCTCAAGGCGGCATCCGCAAAGGTTTTGGAAGGCGCGGCGACATTTCTGTCGCTGCGCGGCTTCTTCAGCCTTTTTGGAGTCCCCTCCGTGGAGGTGCTTAAGTGAGGGCGCTTTCCTGCAGGGGCAGCCGGTTCCATGCCTTTATTTAAAGCGGAGCTCTTGGCGCCGGCCGCAGGAAGTGCCTTTGCTGTTGGAGGTGGAGTGGGGGAAGAGGGGGGTGCATTTGTAGTTGCTGCCACCCCTGATTCCCTCGCTCTCTTCCTCCTTTTGGCCTCGGCGCCGCAAATGCGCTTTCGCCTAGGCCTTTGTGTTGCATCACGAGGTGATCTTCCATGTCCAGCCTCATTCTGTGCAGTATTTTGGGGTGGACATTTCTGTTCATCCCCAGCTACTGCTTTTGATTGAGGTGAGCACTTCTGTCCAGCCTCGAGATTTGTTTTTTGTTTTTGTAATTTTTTCATGTGTGTTCCCACGAGTAGCAAGGGAAGGGTTGGTCACCTCTGGCAGAGCCCCGCATTACCAGAGGAAGGCTAATTACAATGGGGTTCCGCCCGGTTCCCCAAGGGGATCGTTCGTGACCGCATATCACCCTGCGGCCATTCAGCTGTCAGCACGATTCCTTACACCTTAGCTTGGGTAGGCTGGTCCACGGTGGCATGTTTCGCAAAGGCTTTTGGGGAGGTTTAGCTCCCCTCACCCTACTTATTTCTGCCACTGACCAAGGGACCCAGTCAGGACTCAGTCCCTTGGCCGTTCCCCTATCCGCCACCTGGGGACGCGCCCGATAGATAGCCCAATCCACGGGCTGTTAGATGGTGTACTCTGTGATAAAATTAGCATTTTGGTGAAATTGTTTTCATGCTTGAGTTAACTGTATAAACCCTCACTTCGTGGAATCTACTCATCATATGGTTTTAAATGAAACGAACTGTTTTTAAATGACTCCACAATATATTTGTAAAAATCTGTAAATTGCAAGTAAATTGACAATTGTTTCGATATAAATAAGCTGATGATGATATTTATATCGAAACAATTGTCAATTTACTTGCAATTTACAGATTTTTACAAATATATTGTGGAGTCATTTAAAAACAGTTCGTTTCATTTAAAAACATTTGTTTTCATGCTATTTATTACTTTTTATATTTTTCTGTTCGATTCTGTTCATTCAAAAAATATAAATCTTCTAATTTTTTTTGTTCCTTCTGTGTAATGAATGAAGTAATATATTATTTAGGACCACTTAAATGTATGTAGGGCTAAGACGTCGGTAAGTAATTTACTTACCGACGTCTGAACGGTAAGTAAATCACTTACCGACGTGTTAGACTTAGAAACCAGTAAGCACAACCTACCGTCCTGACAACCGATGCTGTAAATAAACAAAAAAGATCGATCGCGCAAAAGGGTTTTTCATGTGAGTGGAGTGGCCATCTAAAATTAGAAGGACGCGGTCTTCAGATGTAGGCTTTGAAAATGTCAAAAAGTGTTCGAACCATTCGGTGAATATATCCGTCTGCATCCAACCTGTTGGATGAGCAAAAATTTTTGTATTTGGAGGAACGCCGTTTTCAAATGTCACGCTGTGTCGAACCCTTGGAAAAATCAAAGCTGGAGGAATGTATTCTCCGGCCAAATTGAAACAAATTTCTGCAGTGATCAGCGTCCCTCTCTCTGCTGAGGATAGAACTCCCACTTGTTTCTTGCCCTTTTTTGATATGATTTTGGACGGTTTGTTTGGCACAGTAGTAATTCCTGTTTCGTCACAGTTATAGATGCGATTGGGGGGGTATCGGTGAGTTTCATACAAATTATCAAGTAGATCGAAACATTTATTCACGTTAATCTCATTGATGGCCGAAGCTTTAACAGCTGAGGTTTTCTCTTGCAGCCGGAGTGACAACTCTGGATTTCTTTTCAAAAAGCCGTATACCCAATCTTTTCCGGCGACCTGTTTTTCACTATTAAAAGGATGAGGAGTTTGGTTTCTCATAGCAAATTGATATGCAACAGACTTAAGGTCTGCTATGGTTAAACCAAAAAGTCGTTCTTCCATCTGAAAAACCACCCATTGGTGGGTGGTTTTTCTTTTATAGTTATGTACCATCTTTCACCTGAAAACAAGCAACAGAACATCAAATAATACTGTAGCATGCGGGAACAAAATGCAAGCGGGCAAAGTGAAATATTTCAGTTGCCAGCACCACCTCTATTTTACTTTTGCCCGCCATTGTGACGTCGGTAACAAACCAACCTACCATTTCCGTAAATGAAAAAATATGTGTGAACAAATTAAAATACTTCTAAACATGTATTTTTTAGCTGACAAATAAATACGGCAATAAACACTTACCGTTTTTTTTTTAATTGCTTCCAGAACACTAAAAAAATATTACAATATTTTTTGATAAAAACGATAAGTTGATCTAGCGTCTAGAGTATTAGATTAGATTAGATTAGAATTGGAGTGGCTCTTTGTCCTATACCACTGCGACCTTTGCAGATCTATTGTGGTCCTCCCTATATTTAGAGCTCAATATCTAGCTTTATTCTTTTTATTAGACCTAATAGCCTGGATACCGCCTCCTTTGCGTAGCTCTCTGCCCTCGGTTTTTCTTCTGAAACCGCACCCTTGCTAGGCCTTCGCACTCACAGAGTATATGCTCCGCGGTTTCTTCTTCTTCCTGGCAGAACCTGCACAGGCTGTCATCTGCAAGGCCAATTGTGTGCATATGTTTCCTCAGCCTACAATGTCCGGTCAGCATTTCCACCATCATCCTCGTCGTTTCCCGACTTTGACTTAGTAGGTCGTGTGACAGTTTTGTCGAAGGGCTTTTAAGGAATAATTTTGCGTGTCTTTGTCCTGGGGTTTCATACCACTAGCGCTACGGCTATTTGTTTATCCATTTGTGGATGACCTCCGTTGCTCCCTGCTTGGCTAATTCGTCAGCCTTTTCATTGCCTTTTATTCCTTGGTGGCCTAGTACCCATGCTAGGGTCACTCTATTATGACTACCTAGTCTGTTTAGGGCCTTCCGACACTCCCACACCAGATTTATCGTCTAGACTAGAGTATACAAGTTATAAGAGCCATACTGAATTCAGGGTGCCAACTAGATGAAGCTAAGTTTCCGTACCCGTAAAATTTGCGCCTACCAATTTTAAAAATATTTACGCCAAAATTTCACTTTGCTCGCCTATTCCACCATGCCCGACCTTCCCCTACCAATAATCTTAATTTATATATTATCAAAGGGAATACAATTATACACCTATATATTATACACCTATATATTTGATAATAATTTGTAGCACCAAAGTTAATATCAAAAACTTTAAAATTTCTTATATCATAGGCCGGGATATTAAATTACATACTCTCATCCTTTGGAAATCGAAAGAACTTCATTTTTCTTACCGAATAAAATTTATTTGGTCAGTCTCTGTATGAACAATACACTCCGCCGTGATGTTTATCCATTTTATAAGAATAATAGTCTATACAGGGTGTAACAAAAAGGCAGGTCATAAATCATACCACATATTCTGGGGCTAAAAATAACTCCTGTAAGTTCCTTGTGGCATTACTTATTCTTTTTTCTTATTCTTTTGGGAATCAAACCACAATAATGTTTTTTATTTCGATCCAACCCAAGTTACCCTAGTACAAATGTGCATGCGAAAAAAGTTACAACCCTTCGAAGTTACCAAATGAAAATAGATTTTTTCAAATATTTCGTCAGTTGTTCGACATATTATAATGAATAATCAAAAATTTGGGACCCTCGAAAAACTTGAAAATTCATTGAATTTAATTTTTGTTACTCGAAATTTTTGAAGCATAATGAAAAATAGGTCGTATCTCGATAAAAACTGATAATTGTGAAAAGTACTAAGGGACAAAAAAGTTTCAAAAATAATGTGTTTGAATAATGGTGCCACAATAAGCATTAAATTGTAACGTACACAAAAATTTTGGGGGGTTTAGGGGATCTCAACTCCCATCAATTTTTTACGGGGTGCAATAATTCCTTAATTTTTTTTAAGATGCTCTAATTATAAAGAAAGTCACTTGTCAACTTTCATTATAATATGTCGAACAACTGTCGAAATATTTGAAAAAATCAATTTTCATTTGGTAACTTCGAAGGGTTGTAACTTTTTTCGCAAGCACATTTGTACTGGGGTAACTTGGGCTGGATCGAGTTATTTTTAGCCCTAGAATATTTAGTATGATTTATGACCTGCCTTTTTGTAACACTCTGTATATGTCTATACCACTATATTTTTATACCTAGTTAATATTACCACAACGCACAATCGATTAGTCAAATAACACAATTAATATCGCCGATTGAACACCTTCAAACAATGAAGCAAACAAAAATGGCGTTATGAATTTTGAGAACAGATTACAAGTGATTTTGAGCATATTTTGACGTTTTGAGCCAAGCCGTCACCGTTATTGAGTGATTGTGCATGGTTGTGAAAAAAAGTAGGTATATATTTATGGTATGATTCTTATACATTATAATCTTTTTAATTCTATATTTCTTTTAATGTTAATAAAATTGATTTAAAACAAGTAATTATCGAATTTTTGTATCTGTATAACTATCACGCTTAAAAATAATGCTTATAAAATATTTTTTGACCTATGATCGTAAATTGAAGGAGATATTATGAAAATTGACAACCCTGTTGAGAAATTTCGCGAAGCAGCCCGAACGGAGTCGACATACGACAATGGACATTTAAATGGGTATGTCCACCCATCTCTCTTTCTTTTTACTGTTCTCTGTCAAGCTTTCGTATCTGTTCTCTTTATATTCTGTGACTTTACTGCTATGCATGCGGTTTTGCCGCGTTGTACCGATTTTGGTCATTTGCACATCTGTGACGTAGCACCCATGAGGTTTTAAACTAACTCTATTTTTCCATCTGTAGCAACTTCTACACTTTTCGTTGATAATATACACGTGAAAAAGATCATTTGAAAAAATTATTTCAACCCAAGTACAAGAAAACTTTAATCTAATTTGGGTCTGTAAACACCATAAGAAAGAAGCCAACTTAATCTATTCTTTTATAACTTTTTTTTTGGACGTTACCGAAACGTCGAAATAAAAAATATAAAAACATTATTGTGGTTTGATTCCCAAAAAAAGAAAAAAGAATAAGTAATGTCACAAGGAACCCACAATTATGATCATGGCGTCTGTAGACACGGTTTTATGCGAAGTTTCGCTTCTTGATGTTGGTATATTCTTTGGCAGTACCATAAGTAATTTTTTTGCTCATCACTCCATATAGGTAACAACTTTTATGAACACGTTGAAATCTGAACGGGTTATCGTTTATAAATCGGGTTAATATTTTTTTCTAGACTATATTATTATTGGGTTATTACTATACTATATTGGGTTTTTATAAGCTTTATGTGAAAATAAATCGAACTTGGTATGGGAGGCCCTACCTACTATTTTGAAAATATTCTATTTACCTTCGTATACAAATTATATTTTCCTCCTTTAATTTTGGAAAAGGTATTGGGCTGGGCAGTTCTACAGGGTGATTCATAAGTAATGGGCCAAATTGTAAATCTACGTTCAGAATGCCAAAATAATAATATTTTAATTAACAATAACGGGTCTTAGTCTGCACCTTACTGAGGTACAGGATGTTAAAGCGAAAAAAATAAAATAGATTTTTGTTAATAGATCAGCTACTTTTCTACATAATGACTTGAAAATTGGGTATGGACTAGTTTTTGTAAGGGTCAACAAGAATGTGTGAGAGGATTTAGTTAACTCGTAGATGACGCCACATGCGCCATATGAATAAGATGAAATCAGTTACAAATTTTTTATCGCTCATTATTTTACAACTTACTTTGGATAGCCCCCATCATTTCTGTAGAAAAAAGCTATACTTCTTTGATCTTCAATATATTAACGATTTTCGAGATATTTGAATTTTACTCATTCACTACACTACATTTCACGGTGGTCGACGTAGCATTAATCTGTTAAGATACAAGCATGCCATGGAATGTTGACATTTACCTAACCGTAAATGATAATTGGTAATAATATTAAAATGAAACCATGCAAAAATTACGTGATAAAACACATTTATTGTACGCCAGTTAATAAAACGAAGACAGCATAAGAACATACTTAAACTAGGACCACTTCCAACTCTTATCAAAACCTACTTGTTAAAGTTGTGCGAAGTTAAGTTGAATTTAAGCTTAATTATGGCCCACTGCAAAAGGTTTTCAACATGGTCACCACCAGCATTTATACACGCATTTGACTTTAAAAAATGTAGCAGGATTATTTCGTATTGAATTGGCTGCATCTTGAATTCTATTCCATAACTCGTCTCGTGTATTTATAGATTCAGCATAGACCATTGATTTCATGTAACCCCACACATGAAAATCAAGTGGATTAAACTCAGGAGTGTGAGGTGGCCACTGAAATTCACTACCACGTCCAATCCAACGGTGAGGGAATGTTTCATTCAGATGTTCGCGCACAGCAAGTGAAAAATGTGGAGGAGCACCGTCTTGCATGAACCACATATTTCTTCTTCGTTGTAATGGAAGATCTCCCAAGAGGTCGACTAAGTCATTATTTAAAAAATTCAAATATGACTCTCCATTTGAATTAGGAGGTAATTCAACTGGGCCCAGTAATGTATTGCCTATTACACCGCACCACACATTTATTTTAAACTCGTGCTGGAAATGTCTATCTTTTTTTAAACGAGGGTTTTCGGTTTTCCAAGCATGACTATTTCGCCAATTAAAAACTCCGCGTCTGGTAAAGGTTGCTTCATCCGTGAAAAGAATGTTATTTAGGAATGTTGGATTATTATTCAATTTTCCTTTCAGCCACTGCGAACTCAGATTCGATAATCTCTTGGAAGTAAATTTTGCACAGATGTAAAATATAGGGATATAAATTTTCCTTGTGCCAAATCACAGACGTAGATTTACAATTTGGCCCATTACTTATATTACTGTATACAGGGTGATTCATTAGTGCGATAAAGTCCAATATCTTGTAAATAGTTAAAGGTATTTGAATGAAATTTTGACTGATTGTGGCCAGCCTAGAGGCCCATATTTTAAAATTAGACGCAATTGAACAGCGTGTTCCAGAACGCCGTCCAGATCAAAGTTATATTTTTTTAAATGGGACACCCTGTATTTAACTTCAAATTTGAATTCTGCTTGACTTCGCTATTACAATGATATGATATTGTAATAGGTTATACAGCGTATTTAAAAAGTTCTGACCACTTGTTCCTGTAAATCGTAATGACTTCCACGCCCTGTATACTTTAAACTGCACAATTTAAAATTAATCTTTCCTAGCCATACGTCTGTGATAGTCGTCTAGTACTACAATTCAATTGAACTGATTCGATATCTAAGAAACCGTATACAGGGCGAGCCCATACCCAAACAGCAAACTGAATAGTTTTTGTGATATTTCTATTTTATGGTTAAAGAAAGCCAACAATAATAGATTTACTCATACTCATTTATTAATAACTATACTGAAATTTATAAAAAAAATCAACAATAAACTTATAAAATATGCTCAAAGTGACCACCCTGTACATTTATACAGGCTTGGAGACGGTCTTGAAAAGATCGACTTACATTTCTAAGCATTTGCACATTAACATTTTGAAACGCCTGCCTTATTCTAGTTTTCATATCGACTGGTGTAGTAACAGGTAATTGGTACACCTGTTCTTTAATGAAACCCCAAAGAAAAAAATCTGCTTTATTCTACTCGGGTGATCTTGGTGCCCAATGAACTGGTACTGCTCGTCCAATCCACCTTTCAGGAAACATATCATTCAATTGTCCCTGAATGAGTGCGTTATGGTGAACAGGAGCTCCGTCATGAAGATACCACATTTGTTGACGTGTACGGAGGTGAATGTCTTCAAGCAGAACCGGTAAATGATTTTCCAGGAAAATGATGATATGGTTCTAATTTAACTATTTAGAAGAGCTCTAAGAAACCTGATCCTTCTGCATGTGTGGTGGTACTGTTATCGACCTTTTAAAACCTTTTTCTAAGTTAAAAACTCTCCTAACATGTTAATTGTTGTGAATTAATTTTATTATCTGCTTGTTATTGATCTTTTTATTAGAAATAAAATGTTTAATAACAAAATAGAAATATCACAAAAACTATTTAGTTTGGGTATAGGGAATACTCAATAAATTTTGAAGTATAGTAAAGTAACCTTCATTTACCGATATAAAATACAGGGTGATCCATTTAAAAAAATTGTGAAACCAATGTATTCGAGTTTGAGCTCGCCCTGTATACGGTTTCTTAGATATCGAATCAGTTCGATTGAATTGTAGTACTAGACGACTATCACAGACGTATGGCAATGAAAGATTAATTTTAAATTGTGCAGTTTAAAGTATACAGGGCGCTGAAGTCATTACGATTTACAGGAACAAGTGGTCAGAACTTTTTAAATACGCTGTATAACCCATTACAATATTATATCATTGTAATAGCGAAGTCAAGCAGAATTCAAATTTGAAGTAAAATACAGGGTGTCTCATTTAAAAAAATATAACTTTGATCTGGCACGGCGTTATGGAACACGCTGTACAATTGCGACTAATTTTAAAATATGAGCCTCTAGGCTGGCTAAAATCAGTCCAAATTTCGTTCAAATATCTTCAACTATTCACAAGATATTGGACTTTATCGCACTAATGAATCACTCTGTATACTAGTAATAAAAAATACGAAGAAAACTCGTAATTCTCACTGAACAAGAAAAAAAATAACTTTTAAATTGGCATAAATAAATTGTTAAATTCTGATTTGAAGCTCCCAGCTAAAAATAATTCAAATTCATTTTGGAAAAAGCATAAAATACTCTGAAAAAATGTCGATGATAATGAAGAAAATATTATGATCGAGGTTAATTTTACTAAAATCTTGTGAGAAAATTAAAATAAAAAAATTAAATAACTCACCTCTACTGTCATGAAGTAACAAATACTTTTTTAAAAACGACATTTTTATTCAATGTAACCTCAATATTAAGTCATAAGTGGGTAATTTACACTATCTGAACGTAAATTTATGGAAATACAAGAGTTTAGTCATACATTGAACCTGTTCCAGGATTTATTGACCAAACAAGGGGTGGGTTTTTACTAAATAACACCAACATTTAATAATGAAAAAGCTTTGATGAGTCTTTATTACTGTCGAAGAATGGAACAATACAAATCGGGTTTTATTCGTACCGAAATTTTTCAAAAACTAAATTGAAGGATAGTTCACCTAAATGGAAAATAACTATTGACAAAATATAGGGAAACACTA
Source organism: Galerucella pusilla (assembly GCA_910591695.1). Classification (NCBI taxonomy): domain Eukaryota; kingdom Metazoa; phylum Arthropoda; class Insecta; order Coleoptera; family Chrysomelidae; genus Galerucella; species Galerucella pusilla. The sequence continues at coordinate 7,003 of CAJUYI010000664.1, read as the reverse complement.
AAGATATACCATGTAGGTACTACAAAAAAATTTTGTACCTATTCACAATTTTTATAGAAATAAGAGAAAATAATTTCGAGGGGAATTAATGAGACCAAATTAATAAACATTATTATTATTTTTTAATATACACAGCATTTCAATGAACACGATGCACCCCACATAATTCTATGAAGACGTCACTTTTATGAAAAAATGAAAAACCACGTCAAAAATTATATATCGTAAGCACATAGCGAAAATTATAAACCTAAGATGGTAGAAGACAAATAATCAGAGAGGAAGAAAAAATATGTGCCGACAGGGGATAAAGATCACCACAAAAGATATGTAAAAAAAGTCTGACGAAAAATGGGACTTATTAATTCAGTGGTCATACATTAAACCAGAAAGGCAGAAAAGAAATAAGGAACAAACTAATAGAGAGAGAATCTTTAGTGTCATGAAAAGTTATAGGTACAATTTTATGGACAAAGCGACATAATTTAAAACTAAATAAACCAAAAAAGTAAGAAAATATAAGAAAAAATAAAAATACCGAATATACTATATACTGATAATACTAAACATAATACAGAGTTCGGCAAAAGTCCGGGACCGGACAAATATCGCAGAAAATATAAATTTTTCGGAAAATCTTCTTACACCACAAATTTTACTCCAACTTAAACTATAATTTGAAAATATTTTGAAATATACAGGGTCTTCCAATAAAGTGTGGCGTATCAAAGTTATTTTTTTCTTATGGAACACCCTATATTTTATTGCATTTTCTGATTGCCCCTAAAATATATGTTACTCCTTCATAATGGTTCCCTATACCTAAATACAGAGGTTTCCGAGTTATGCTGACTTTTTTTAAAATGTACATATTTCGAAAAAAATTGATAATTCATTTATATAACAAATTTTAGCAAATTTTCTCTCACATCTGAATAGTTGGACATTCGTGGAATGTATTCCACGATTAAGTACTGAATATTTCTTTACAGGGTGTTCAGAATTTTCAGTTCCATTATTAGATCATTCAATGTGCAGTATCAGACTTATTTTAAATGGAACACCCAGTAGTTTGATACTTCAGCATATTCAAAAAAATGTCGTCTTTCGAATGGTGTGAGTGTGTCCTATACCTAGGTATTATACTTTTCGTGCAATTTTCAATTTTCCTAAATTGTATGCTAAATCGATTTAAAAACATCTGCATATCTGCAATTCTCTCTTAAATTTCAAACTAATGATCTTGGCATAATTGTTGTAAGAAACTAAATAGATCACGTCTTGAGCCTTGAGAAAATATTGGGTTTTGCTTAATCCTATTCCGAGTGGTTAAAAAGATGTAGCCACTCTCACAGAAAAATCAGTATCCACTTAGAGACATTTTATGGAATAACAAAAAACAAAAAGTATTACTTTTAGTTGTTAGTTCCGTTTTTATTCATGTTGTATTTTTAGTGTTCTAAATAATAATAATTAAACCAATCTTTAACATAACACTCGTATTGTGTGAAACTTTTTTGTTTTCTGTCATTTCATAAAAGTGGATAGTGATTTTTCTGTGAGAGTGGCTATATCTTTTTAACCACTCGGTATAGGAGAGTAGAACCCCATATTTTCTGGAGGCTTGAAACGTTGTCTATTTAGTTTCTTACAAAAACGATGCCAAGATCATTAGTTTGAAATTTAGAGAGAATTGCAGATGTTTTAAAATTGATTTAGCATAAAATTTAAGAAAATTGTAAATTGCACGAAAAGTATAATTCCTAGGTTTAGGACACCCTTATACCATTCGAAGGAGGAAATTTTTCTAAGTCTGATGAATTATCAAAATTCAGGGTGTTCCACTTAAAATAAACCTGATACTGTACATTGAATGATCTAATAATGAAACTGAAAATTCTGAACACCCTGTAAAGAGATATTTAGTAGGTACTCAACCGTGGAATACATTCCACGAATGTTCAACTATTTAGATGTAAGCGAAAATTTGCTAGAATTTGTTATATCAATGAATTATTAATTTTTTTTCAAATGTTGATATTTTTAAAAAAGTCAGCATAGCTCGGAACCCTCTGTATTTAGGTATAGAGAACCATTATGAAGAAGTATCATATTTCTTAGGGGCAATCAGAAAATGCAATAAAATAAAGGGTGTTCCATAAGAAAAAATAATATAACTTTGATACGCCACACTTTATTAGAAGACCCTGTATGTTTCAAAATATTTTCAAATTATAGTTCAAGCTGCAGTAAAATTTGTGGTGTAAAAAGATTTTCTGAAAAGTTTATATTTTCTGCGATATTTGTCCGGTCCCGGACTTTTGCCGAACTCTGTATGATATACAGAGCATTTCAATGAAAACTATCCACCCCACATAATTCTGAAGGCGTCACTTTTATGAAAAAATAAAAAAACACGTCAAAAATCATTTGAAAGGGGGACATCTTTTTGCTCATATGTAGACTTAAGCTTTAAAGCCCTATGGTCACTGGTTTTACTAATAGCATCATTTTATTTCGTAACAAATCAGCAAAACAATACTACATTATTGCTCAAATTGACTTCCTTTGGTTTCCATATAATGATATAATCGATCCTCAAAAGAGCTTCGAACATTATGTAACATTTCAGAGTTATTTGTCGACATTCTTGAATGATTCGCTGATCATCTGGCTGGGAAGCATACATTTTGGTTTTCAGATATACCATTAAAGAAATATAGGGGGCTATGTCGGGTGACATAGGTGGCCACTCCAACACTGGGCCTCTTCTACCTATCCTTACCTTACATCGAGATGATGTGGAGGCGCCCGCTAGCAAGTCTTTTTGACATCATTTTCTAGTATTCGTATTATTTTGGGATCAATAGCTTCCCTGAGTAATTGTAGGTAAGACCCACCGCATATAACTTTCCCTCAATAAAATATGTTCCAACAATATGGTCACCAAAAATGCCACACCAGACGTTCAATTTTTGCGGTGTTTTACTATCAAACTTCAGTATTATGTGTGGGTCATTTTCTGCTCTGTTCACTCCACCATTTAATGCATATGAACATTCGTTGGAAAAGATGATATTGTATAATAATGCCTTCATTGAAATGCTCTGTATCTGCAAAAAATTAAAAGGAGCTATTATCAAGGAATATAAAGGGACTCAAAATATATAAGAAAACCTAAAAATTGATCGGAAACCTTGCTTCCTTGGGCGACTAACTTTTTTGAGCAATTTTTTATTCGTTATACTGTCTGAATTTGCCTTGTATAGAGCTCGTCTAATGCTAAAAAGTATTAAAATATAATTTACTTTATCGCCAACTGTCAGTAAAGCCGTCAATTATCAGATTGATTTCCGGAAGTGAACAAACAGTTTACCTTCCTTTACTTTATCGCTGTGACTTTATCTGCCGCATTTGCGATAGGTAAAGTAAAATCTGGCAGGTAATATTTATTTATCTAATTCCGCTATCAAATGTAACACTTTGAGTCACTCCTTGACGTTAGGTAACGTCACATTTCTTATAACCTTCATATATCAGTTATGAAAAGTAGTTATGTAAAAACTTTACGTAACTGTTTATGTTTCAACATAGAGATACCACATGAGTTTCAAGGAATAATTTATTAATTAGGTAGGTACTGTCAAAACTGACAATTATTTCATTATTTAAACTGACAATCAACCCATTATTTTAATTCAATAGTATTTTGAGATTTATAAACATTGAAAACATTATTCAGGACACAGTTATTTAAAGTAAGTCAAGTTTCTGGGTGAATAGCGACATTGTTCAACGCGCGTAATTTGCAGAACTCGCTAGCGCTCGTTTTGGCAAATATTACGCTTATGGAACAATATCGCTCTTTTCATAACTAATTACGTAATTAGTTGGATATGGAGACTATTATCGCACGCATGTGAAGTTTGCACACATAATATTCACATAAGTGCGTTAATAATTCCTATCCCACGTTATACGCACAAAATTTTATCTACAACTGTTTATTAGTATTATTAACAGCACCGAGAAAATTATCTAATAACCGTTAGTTGATATTGAATAGCCCTTAGTAGATATCTGGATACCATAGGTGACAGCAAAAAAATCAACTTACCAGTATTACTTTCATATTGCTGGGATGGTCAAATAACCGTTAGTCAATGGTCGAATAACCCTTATGTCATTCTACTATTGTACAGCTTACTCTTTTATCGTATAGCCCTTATACAGTAACATACTTACCGTTATCATCGATAGAAATATACATAGAAATTTTTTTATATCTACAAGTAAACAATCAAATAGCCACTAGCTAATGATAGAATAACCATAGGTTGACGATCTAATAACGTCAATTTGACAATAGAGTAATCTCTAATCGTTGACCTAATTAGAACAAGCTGGTTATATGATATTCCTAACTAAATTATGAAATAGCAACAGGTAGGTGGTCTCATAACTTTAGCTAGAAACTTAAATAGCAGCAGGTAAGTCCTCGTATAACCTTAGGTAGAAAATAGAATAACCCCCTCCCCCGGTGTTGAATGGGTCATACTAAATAAAAAAAGGTAAGATTTTATTTTTATTTTGCAACAAGAAAAAACACATAACAAAATATTTTCATGTTCTTATAGGTATCCTAAATACACTTGACATATTATGAAAAAATATCTTGTTTATACAAATAAAAATTCAGACAAGTTATTGAGCAAAAAATAAACCCCTTTTATCAGATAATTTGATAAACCAAATGTCATATACATTCAATCACAAGTAGTAAATAGCAACATAACATTTTCCTTCTCGAAAAATTGTACTGTAAGTATCAAAGTATTAATTTTAATAAAATATTACAAAATTTCAAGTTATACCTCAGGAAAAATACTTGAAACATTTGAATGTCGTTTTAGAATTTTTTTTGGAGGTTCCTGAATGGCTGCTGTAGTTCTCCATCAGGCTCATAGGAAAAACTAGATGCTGGTGAGGCTATGCAACTGGTATCCGAACTGCTGGGAACAACTTCCTGTACAATAAATGCACAACATAGAAACATTCCATATTTAAATAATTTAATGCATTGGCATTGCACCAACTAATTTATAAAATTCAATTAAAAATTAAATACATACCAAAAAAGTAATTTCATTTACTTTTTTTTTTAAATTAATCGTGGGCCAGCCTTTGGGAATAATTTTGTTACTGTTTCTCCATCTAGTAAAGGAAAAGGAGTTTCATCTATTCCCTCATCTAAAAACACAATTAAAAAATGCGGCTGAGGAAACTTTAACTACTTACATAGGTCATCCTGTAGCTTAGACTAGTTTATTCACTCATGTTAATTTTTTTGTAATTGTAAATAATAATCGTATTAATCCTATGTGAAAACTTCTGATAATAATTAATAAAATGTTTAAAAATTATTGAAATCCTGCCAAAAGTATCTTCATGAGTAAGGCCAACGGATTTCAAGGTTAAATAGAATAAAATAAAATGTAAATGAATAATTTCAACTTTATTTTTAATATAAGTAACTATGTTGGAAAGTATAAAGACGTTTATTATTATTAAAAAAGTGTATGAAGTAAAACAGCATTGATATATTCCACTACAAATTGCAAATGAAACTTTTTCAGCACGTGCACTAAGTCGCTGCTCTGTTACTAAATTGTTCCATATAAAAAGTATTCGGTTTATTAACTATTAATTTTTCTTACCTTCAAAAGCACCGATGTAATCGGCAAATCCCCAATCAATTAGGATTGAATTAATATCCATGGTTTGAACACAATTTTTTGGAAACAGGAGGAGATAAGATAAAACCATAACACTGACCACTGCGTGACTGTAACTGAAAACTGACGAAAAACGCAAAGATCCGAGAACCACCTGTGGCGTCTCTTCCTATCTCTGTTTGTCTATAGGTATGGACGATACTTTATCTCTTTTCCTTCCTATATTCGGCGGTAGGGTTCAGAATTTCCAACGTTGCCGGAAGTAAAATTTGCAAAATTTGATTTAGTAACACAGAAAAACATAATTATTATAATTATTTAGGAACAAACTACACATAAAAATGCACATATGGAAAACAAAGAAACTCAAATTTCCTATGAAATATTATATACCTACCTTTATCTAATCACGAATTTATATTAGTAGTAGGTTCTTGTATTTCTCTTTTTGTAATCGAAATTTTAATTTTGTCACTAGATATAGGTACTTCATTTGTGATCTAATACTTCTCTATAAAATGATTTATTTAGTGGAATTATAATATATAATGTTTTTAATATGTATAATGTATATGGCAACGTCGACCGACGGAGACATAGAGCTCGAACATGTAGAAGATATAAACTCAAAAGCATCAGTTCAAAAGCTAACTGCAAAATTTTCTAGAATTATAGTTAGTCAGCGCCAACTAACAGTTATCCGTGAATTCTAAGCAGAACAATTGAATACCTGCTATACAATTGTAAACTAGAGACAAATCTTTATGGAATAGTGGTAATGCAATGATCACAGAACAATAAATAAAGTAATGGCAGGTTTTCTAAAAACTTGCTATTGGTAGATATTAGAATAATGGCAAGTCAAAAATCTTAGGTAGGTACTTGTATAAGCTGAATTTTCTCAGTGAGTATATCATTTTATTGAAAAAAATATTTCAATCCAACGTATTGTTAATAATATTGACTGCAGACATAAGGTATACTGTAGATGATATTTTATGACTATAGCAACAGAGACAAACAAAGCTGTGGAAATAAAATAAATTAGTTATGTCATCTAATTGTCAAAGTTGGATGAACAAAAATCTTTAAAAATAAGTTCAAGCGAAGACAATTCGGATATTAAAAATGCAGCTTCCAGTGTTATTTTAAATATTTAATTCTGGTATTAATATTTTTATTTATTTCTTATAATCGCACTAGTGCGGTAATGTATTCAAAAACGCACTATTGCGGTAATATACGTCATTATGACACTGAAAATAGTG